>CM068344.1:51790258-51905258 GCA_034769755.1 Odontamblyopus lacepedii
CAGTGGTGAGTGGGAGAAAGACATCTGCCTCTGTCAAAAGCAGTGCCAATTCTGAGCCATCGCAGACACACTGAAATTGTTCAATACGAATCCTGAAACGACAGGCCGGAAATCGGACCATAGCTCCTCAACACTGCACATCCCCTCCCCTGTCTGTTTTATTAAGTAATTCATATTTCCCTCTCCACATTTGAACACTAACTCAGACGAACTATCTGTCATTCAGGCCTTTCACTCCATTTCACTCGTCTTGCCTTGTTCCTGTTACTGGTGCAGTCCCGTATCACATGACCAACAGTTTGTATCCAGGAAGTCCAGTCTAACCTTCAGGGAAATCACTCCAGACTCAGGTGTACAGTGTCCTTAACATTGGCTGTACGTTTTCTCCTCTTTTAAAAGTGCAGTCTCGCTCCAGTTCTGGGTGAGCCGCTTTTAGCTTTCTCATTTTTACCTTATTTTCCAGCAGACAGCCGCTCTTAATCCATTGATGGAAATTCACACAGGCCTTTGGCAGTTCCTCTAACCTTTAAGCTCCGGTCTGAGTGACACTGGGAGCTTTACTGCAGGCTACTATATTTAATACACTTATTAGAGAATATATATTTTTCTGGTCCGAAATTACATAAAATTGGCTCTTGTGAGCTTTAAGTCATATTAGAATGTTGCTCCCTCATTGAAAACACACCTGGAATTATGATGAGTTTCATTTCCACATGTTTGAGTAACACTTTATTACATTTAACATCTACATCTTTAAAGCTCAAAATGCTCCGTTCCACTTTTTGATGTCATGTAGTGGTAGTTTTCATGTTAACAGCTGCGGTTTACCTTTTATTGAGTAGAAACGGACAATTCTAGAGCTGAAATCATCCAAATGATTCTAATGAAGGTGTGTGGAGTTTAAAAACAAAGTGCACGTCCTGTATTACCACATGACATCACAAGGTGGAACAGGGTGTGTAGCAGCCGATAATGTAATAATGGCCAATAATGTAATAACTGCCTATAATGTAATATTTTTTTTGTAATAAAGCCAATAAGCCCTCCCCTGGACCCACCATCCGCGGGAGGAGCCATAGAGGTCGGGTGCAGAGAGATCTGGGCGGCAGTCGAAGGCGGGGGCCTCGGCAACCGGATCTCCGGACATGGAGACTAGTTCTGGGGACATGGAATGTCACCTCGCTGGGGGGAAGGAGCCTGAGCTTGAGCGGGAGGTCGAGCGTTACCGGCTAGATATAGTCGGCCTCACCTCCACGCACAGCTTGGGCTCTGGAACCCAACTCCTTGAGAGGAGTTGGACTCTCCATTTCTCTGGCGTTGGAGCTGGTGTGGGCTCATCACCTCTCAGCTCAGCCGCTGCGTGTTGGAGTTCACCCCGGTGAACGAGAGGGTCGCGTCCCTGCGCCTTCGGGTCAGGGACAGGTCTCTCACTGTGGTGTCGGCCTACGGGCGGAACAGCAGTGCAGAGTACCCGGCCTTCTTGGAGTCTCTGGGAGGGGGACTGGACAGTGCACCAACCGGGGACTCCGTTGTTCTACTGGGGACTTCAACGCCCACGTGGGCAACGACAGTGACACTTGGAGAGGGGTGATTGGGAGGAACGGCCTCCCTGATCTGAACCCGAGCGGTGTTCTGTTATTGGACTTCTGTGCTAGTCACGGTCTGTCCATAACGAACACCATGTTCGAGCACAAGGGGGTCCATCGGTGCACGTGGCACCAGGACTCCCTAGGCCGGAGGTCGATGATTGACATTGTTGTCGTGTCATCTGACCTCCGGCCGTGTGTCCTGGACACTCGGGTGAAGAGAGGGGCAGAGCTGTAGAGCACCACCTGGTGGTGAGTTGGGTCCGCTGGCGGAGGAGGAAGCCGGAAAGACCTGGCAGGCCCAAGCGTATCGTGAGGGTCTGCTGGGAACGTCTGGCAGAACCTTCTGTCAGTGCGGCCTTCAACTCACACCTCCGGGAGCTTCTCCCGGATCCCGGGGGAGGCTGGGGACATGGAGCCCGAGTGGGCTTCGTTCTCGGCCTCCATTGTCGATGCAGCCGCTCGTAGCTGTGGCTGTAAGGTCTGTGGAGCCTGTTGCGGCGGCAATCCCCGAACCCGGTGGTGGACACCGGAAGTAAGGGATGCCTGTGAACACCTCAGGGTCCAGGAGGAGCTGGAGGAAGTGGCTGGGGAGTAGGAAGCTTGGGAGCCCCTGCTTAGACTGCTGCCCCTGCGACCCGGTCCCGGATAAGCGGAAGAAGATGGATGGATGGATGGATGAAAGCCGATAATGTAATAACTTGCCAGTGATGTAGGAAAGTGTATGAAACAAATAAGCTGTAATAATGCAAGGCAATAATGTCATAAGTTATTACATTATTGGCTGGTTTAATTAAAAAAAAAACAGAAACCAATAACGTAATAATTTCCTTTATGTCACTGAATCAAAGATTTATTTATTAAATTAAAAGTGTCACACTACATAAGTTGCTGCACTTTATATGGGAAAGGGAATATTCAGGCTGGATTACTGTTGTCGGTGATAAAAGTTTTTGAAATTATCATAATTCCTTAAAATCTGGTGATATATCAGGGCAATTTTAAGATTCATTTACAGTTATTTCTCACATACTGTTCCTTTAAATGATATTAAGAAATTATTACAGTATTGGCAGCATTTATTACATTATTGGCCATTATTACATTAATGCTGCTGCAGGGTGTTTTCAGTTTGGGTAAATATGCAAAGGTGTTAAACATGTGTGAATGAAACAAAACACACCTCCAGGAAACATGATAAAATAACCTGATATGGGCCCTTTAAACTATAACATATTTGTTTAAATTATATTCATTTGACTAATCTGTAACATTACAAAGGCTTAATAATAGAAACAGGTCCATGCAGGACTGATGAGGCCCTGTATTTTCATTGTGGCAGCACATTTTTATGTATATTACTTGTTTTCATGGTCCAGAAATGTCTGTGTAATGATGCTGTCAAATGCAGGACGTTACAAATCCAAATACACCTTTGAGTAATAAGGGATCACTGTCCCAACATGGTTAAAATGATCATGAGTCTTTTGGCGTAAAACGTCCTCTTTACGCCTTGAATTTTAGTTATAATTGTTATAAAGCCCTGAATGTTTGTATTATATTTCAGTTTTTGACCTCAAAGATCAGAGTCCAGTTTTTAATACGAATGCTGAAACGATGGGCCTAAAATGACACCACTTTTCAGCCCTGTTTTAATTTTATTTATTTTAGCAAAGTCACCGAACTCTCCTGGTGCGCTTTCTGGTTCAGATCTAATTAAAATTCTGAAACACATTATTATAGCTGGGGAGCATGTACCGCCTCCTGTCGTGCTCTGTGTCAGTGTTTGTCCTTAACAATTGTTTCCGACAGGGTCGAGCTCCACACAGAACTCGCAGGAACATCATGTGTGGCTCTGTTAGCAGCAGGACGGAGCTATTCATTCTGACTTGGTTGGATTTGACATTCAAACCAACTTGGGAACTAGCACATGTTTTTTATTGTGTTTTGTTTTGCACTACAAATATCCTTGTGGTGTTTCTGCACTTTAGATATTGTTCTTTTTGTTATTTGGTGCTTATTCTTTCCCCAGTCTGTGCATCCTGCATCACCATCAAGGAGTTTTTTTTTTAAGTATTTTTCCCAAGGACATAAAAGCAGCACTGTCTGGTATTAATTGTTTTGACTGCTCAACCATGCTGTTATAAAAATATATTTATGGACTGATTTATTGAGCATTTGCTCGTGTACAAATGAAAACACACTGCTGAAAGTGAAGCAAAGACAGTTTTTGCTACTGAATGAATATGCAACACACGCACAGTCTGGGTTCATATCTCAAGCCCTTCTGTGCACTGAACAGTTCAGACTTAGACTTGGGCACAGCTCACACATCACAGTGTATTATAATATATTAACAATGAACAACAATATAAACTGTAATAATAAATTCAAATTAAGTAGCAAAAATAGCCAGAGACTGTTGTCAAATAAGGCGTTATCATCACACCATCTTCTCCCACTTAATCCAGCTGGGTCACAGTGGCATTTTGCTGCCCAATCCTCATAGCACCTGACCCCCTATGGGGTAAACTGGAGCACCCGGAGGAAACCCATCCAGACACGGGGAGAACATGCAAACTCCATACAGAAAGGCCCGGGCATCAGACCCGCAACCTTCTTGCTGTGAGGCCTGAGTGTTGCCACTCAGCCACTGTGCCACCATCACACAGGTGTATTTGTATCTTACACACAGCCAACATACATTTCAGTTTTATTTATACAAATCACATAGTGAAATGTATCTTGGCTGTGTGTAAGAGGCGGGTAAAGAGCAACAGTGCAAAGATGAAGCAGTGACTGACAGAAGGTGGTGCACATCTGTATGGAGCATCTGTATGTGAGGTGGTGCACATCTGTATGGAGCATCTGTATGTGAGGTGGTGCACATCTGTATGGAGCATCTGTATGTGAGGTGGTGCACATCTGTATGGAGCATCTGTATGTGAGGTGGTGCACATCTGTATGGAGCATCTGTATGTGAGGTGGTGCACATCTGTATGGAGCATCTGTATGTGAGGCGGTGCACATCTGTATGGAGCATCTGTATGTGAGGCGGTGCACATCTGTATGGAGCATCTGTATGTGAGGTGGTGCACATCTGTATGGAGCATCTGTATGTGAGGTGGTGCACATCTGTATGGAGCATCTGTATGTGAGGCGGTGCACATCTGTATGGAGCATCTGTATGTGAGGTGGTGCACATCTGTATGTATGTGGTTCTGTGTCTCTCACTGTAGGAGCTGAGTCCTGCACAGGTCCATTTTTGGAGACCCGCACCCGCCTGCACCCGCCAGTACAGCACTGCACCCGTCAGTACAGCACTGCACCTGTCAGTACAGCACTGCACCCGTCAGTACAGCACCGCACCCGTCAGTACAGCACTGCACCTGTCAGTACAGCACCGCACCCGCCTGCACCCGTGATTATATCAAAGTTAAATCCGCACCCGCTTAAACCCTTTCCACATTCCACCCGTTACCCGTCCGTGCTAAATCACACACCAATTAGAAGCGTTCGAACTGACGCACTTTATTTTTTCCGATGTCCCTCTCAACGAACAACAATGAACAAACAGTAATAATAAGCCGCCCCTAAGCCTTAAACTAGCACACGATACGCCCCATTCTTTCCTTTTCTTTACACGATACGCCCCATTCTTTCCTTTTCTTTACACGATACGCCCCATTCTTTCCTTTTCTTTACACGATACGCCCCATTCTTTCCTTTTCTTTACACGATACGCCCCATTCTTTCCTTTTCTTTACACGATACGCCCCATTCTTTCCTTTTCTTTACACGATACGCCCCATTCTTTCCTTTTCTTTACACGATACACCCCATTCTTTCCTTTTCTTTACACGATACACCCCATTCTTTCCTTTTCTTTACACGATACGCCCCATTCTTTCCTTTTCTTTACACAATACGCCCCATTCTTTCCTTTTCTTTACACGATACGCCCCATTCTGTCCTTTTCTTTACACGATACGCCCCATTTTTTCCTTTTCTTTACACAATACGCCCCATTCTTTCCTTTTCTTTACACGATACGCCCCATTCTTTCCTTTTCTTTACACGATACGCCCCATTCTTTCCTTTTCTTTACACGATACGCCCCATTCTTTCCTTTTCTTTACACGATACGCCCCATTCTTTCCTTTTCTTTACACGATACGCCCCATTCTTTCCTTTTCTTTACACTTTTCATTGTAGCAAATCACTGGTAGGTTAAACTTCTGGGCTAAACATTTTTGCTCTGCCTGAGCCCTAAATAGCACAATAACAACGAAACAAACAATGAAAAAACAACTGATGTCAGTTTAACACAAAATAAAAGTCTTAATTGTATCTAACCAAGGTCACTGTGCAGGAACAGCATATTGTCGTCAGTCCCAGGTTTCGGCTTCGTTCTGCGTTCTTGGATCACAAATCCAGTGGCAGTGCTGACCTGACCCACCCGTGTGGAATCACTACCCGCCCGTCTACCTGCCCACAAAATTCCAGAACGTTAAAACCCGCCCGTTTCAGCAACTATTTGCGGCCCGACCCAGTGCAGGACCCAGTTTTGGAGGCTCCTCTGTCCCTCTGCAGTCTGGGGCAGTGAGTTCGCAGGAGTGTCCATGATGAGAGCAGTTTGTCCAGTTTTTTAATAGATAGACTACGTTTTGGGTTTATCTTTCTATAAAACCTGCTTGCTTTAATAATCTTTCATCCTTTTTGTCCTTTACCATAACTCTCCTACACAGGCGCTGCTCCCACTGTTGCCTGGGAGGCACTGGTGGCTCCACACCTGGTTAAAAGCACTGGTGAAGCTCACAAACCCTCTTAAGCTACATAATGCCACTTTAAGCTTTCATTGGAGAGTTCCTTTCCTTTTTTCACCTGTAAGCATTTGTCTGTGCCTCTGTGTCTAATGACCATGGCTTAGGAAAAGACACAAGCTGGGCCTCCTCCACGCCATGTTTGTTCATCTAATTAGAAGAACCACGTGCGTCTCTCTGCAGTTTGTTGCATTTAATTGGAAATATCCGCTGTGCACTTTTTCCGAGTGTGTGTGGCGTTTCTAATTGGAGTCCTATCCTCAGGAGTATGTGGCAGCTGGTGGGCTAACTCAAAGTGTGGAGGTAAAAGCAGAGGAAGGGAGAGAGAGGGAGGGCAACATAAACAGGTAGTGATGTGGCTCGCTGATGGCTCTTTAATGAGGAGAGTGTTACCCAGGGCATGGGTTTGCTTTGGGGGGCAAAGTTACAGCACCATCAAGTGTTCTTATCTCAAAACTCTGGGAACTTAAGCTAAATTCACTTGCCCTTCCTCGAGATACGGGTTTAATGAGATTTTATTCAAAATGGAGGTCTTATTATTCGCTGTAATGCTCACGTTTTAAGGCAAATTATATGAAAATAAAAGCAATGTTTGGTTAAGGTATAGGTAGTTTGTTGTCCCTGTTGGTTAGAATTACATACCAGGGGATTAGCTGCATGTCAAACCCTCATGCGGAGAACATGCAAATTCCACATGTCCCGCCCATCTTGATAATTCACTTATAAAATATGTTTCCCTATGGCCCATGGCAGCTACCACCAGTGACAAACATGAGTTATGTTTTAACATTAGCATCAGGAGGGATGTAGGCTGCTGTGATGACAATAGCAGTTAGCTCTCTGGGTAGAAAGAAGGGTCTGCATCTCACCGACATGAATTCTAAGTCCGGGGAACAATGTCTGTCCAGTACAGTGCTGTTGTTACACCAACCTTCATTCACGTAGATGCAAAGCCCACCACCTCTTTTTTTCCCCGAATCGCCGGTCCTGTCTGCTCTGTGTAGCGTGCGGCCAGCTAGCTGCACCATTGCATCGGGTATTAACGGGTGTAACCAGGTCTCTGTGATGATCAAAGCGCTGGATTGTTGAATGTAGCGATTCCCAGCCAGCAGTAAATCCAAGTCGTCGGTCTTGTTTACAATTGATCTGGCGTTGGAGAGGTAGATGCTTGGCACTGGGGGTTTCAGTGGCTGTTGCTTGAGCTTGGTCAACAGACCCGCTCTGCATCCACGCTTCCGCTTCCTTTCTCGGCGGCGCCTCTTGCGTCTACCGGCTCCGATAATAATCCAAGGGGACCCCGCTGGTCTCCTTATCTCGTCCGGAATGTTGTGAGTGCGATGAAACTCGCTGCAAACGGTCATTTTCCGTTGAAAACCGATGTCCAGTAAGTCCATACGGTTGTAGTGGATGGTAGAGTCCGGTGCAGACAAACAACACAACAAAACACACGCAAAAACACACAAAAAAGTGCACAAGTAGGGAGAGCCTCTAGCCGCAGCATCTGTGTGCGCCGCCATATTGGATCTAATGTGTTCATGAGTTATGTTTATATATATTTCTATTCATTCAGTTTATATCCTCTCTTATTGTGGCTTTAAACCTGCTTCTGGGGCCCAATTAGTTCATATTTCATCTTTTATATTTCATACGTATTGGGAAAAAAGAACTGCACAGAAAAAAGGCTCATTTTAAAAAAAGAGCAAGATTTTTAGCAATCTAAATCTGTAGAAAAGCATTCTTAGTCAAGATGTTTTTCATGTGTCACATCGAAACACGAAAAGTGGGGTTGCCTCTCCGAAGATCTGACCTGTAAGCTTGGTGCCATCACCTGTTTGTCTCCATGGAAATGGATGAATGCAATGCCATAGTGGAATATTACAAAGCAATAACCGCTCCATACGAGCAGGTGGCAGACCCTCCACTAGAAGTTACACAGTGAATCTTTAAAGAGGGTGCATTGTGCTAAATATGTATATTAGGGCCCGACCGATATATCTGTTGGCTGATATTATCGGCCGATATGGGCTCTTGGAAACATATCTGCTCTGGGCCGATATTCCAGGTGGACCTTTTACCTTCTGAGGAGTCATGTGTCTGTGTCCGTCCCGCCCCTGAACGCATCACCGTGTGCGTTTGTTTCCAGCCGCAGCCTCAGATCCACCTGCACAACACTGAGATTGTGTTGTTTTTGCGGCCGCTCAGTGTGAGTCTGGATTAAAGGACAGTTCTTAGTGCTGATCTGAGAGGAGCCTGTGTGAGGCTGAGTGTTGAAATGTGTTGGTTTTGAGGTAAGGTAACTTTATTTATACAGCGCTTTACACAGACACATGTCCCCAAAGACGCTTTACACAGCAGCATTTACAGAGCATCTTCATTCACTCCAGACCCGGTGGTGGTAAACTACTGTTGTAGCCACAGCTGCCCTGGGGCAGACTGATGGAGGCGTGGCTGCCAAGTCAACCGGCGCCAACGAAGCAAGTTGAAGCTCGTTTTGGTTCTTTCTCATTGGTTAGCGATTAGCTGCTGTAGCTCGCACACATAAACAGGCTGTTTTCTCTTCCGTTAGTGACTGTAAAGTGACTATAGTGGCCGTATATATGTTACTGGACACACACTGATATGGAAATGAGCTGTGAACAGAGGTGTGAATTATCTGCATTTAGCAGATCATTAATTACCGCGGCGCACACGCATTTACCGCTAAAGGTTAATAACTGTAGTTTACTTACAGCACTTTCTTTACTGGCTAGAATATCGTACAAAAATGCCATTAGGCCGAACAACTCTTTAAATATGACGTAAAGAGGCAGAAGAACAGGAAATGTCGCCTAAATAAACCCAATTGAAAATCCAATAGAGCCAAACCTAAGTTTTATAAACAAGTGAAGATTTACAGTGAATGTTTACGTCATAAATATATCTGCGATTATATCGACAGCTCCAACTTCCATTTTATCTGTATCAAATCGGCAACAGAATCCATGTCGGTCGGGCCCTAATATATATATATATATATATATATATTTTCTACCATTTTATACATTTGTGTTGTGGCAGCTCTGTCAAGGGAAGTGACTTTGTATGGGGAGCAAAGGGAGGGGGAGCTTCTCAAACAAAACTGAAACCTATAAAACACTTGAATACACTGTTTTCTGTGAATATAGCATTGTCGAAACAATAAAAGCTAAGATGGTGAGCTAAATATTTTATGTGTTAGCTTGTAGAAGTAAAATATGTACCTTGTGTTAATAGGAGCCGTGATTTCATACCCAGGCTTGGCCCTATAGAGCTCAGGACCAGTATTTCCTCCTATACTGCGTTTATGTTCTTTTTACTATATCCATAATTGTACAGATATAGTCCCCTCCTGCTCATTCCCTGGTCACTGGCTTCATCGTAAAAGCGCAGTGTTTGTCGGAGATACAGTTTCATGATTTCACCAGCAGCCGGGAGGTCATGAGCGGCCCAGGAGTTGTTTGTCTTCAGTACAATATGTTTCTATAGGGGGAGGCAGGGAACACGCTTCCGGAGAAATGAGTAATATTACATCGGATAGAAATCACACTTCATTTCATCTGTAGGAAAGCTCTGTGAATAACAATGATGCATGTGAAGAAAACAAAAGATTTTTTTACCTTTGACTTGTCAGACCAAGTTTAAGATGGTTTCGATCACTGTTCTGCAGAAGTGGGTGTCAAACTTTTGATGTATTAAAATGAGATGTCAGCTCAGTGAGCCAAGGCAAAAGAATGAGGTTTTCTTTGATTTCATAAAACTCATACAAATCACTGATCATTATTACTGCTTATGTTTATCTGTTCATTCTGAAGGACTGTTTTATCCGTCCAGTTGAGTTACCTAGAAAGTACAGTTACCTCTTCACTCTTACTTCTTGGACCAATTTATTTTAAAGGGCCCATATTATAGTTACAGTTTTCTGACCTATTTTATAATGTTGTTTCCTCGTCGAAAAACAGACCCGGAGATGTGTTTTGTTTCATTCACACGTGTTTAACACACAAATCTTCCATATTTAGATTGAATTCTTCTTTCAAACTGTCATGTGGTAATACAGGAAGTGCTCCACTGTGTTTTCAAACTCACTACAATCATATATTGGGTAATTTCAGCTCTGGAACTGCACCAGGGTTCAGCAGAGATCTGTTGCTGTTAACTACCACTTCATGACATCATAAGGTGGAGCAGAGCATTTTGAGCTTTGGAGATGACAGACTAATAATAAAACATGACTCAAACATGTGTGAATGAAACGAAACACAACTCCAGGTCTGTTTTTGAGGAGGGAACAACGTTCTAACCTGACTTAAAGCTCAAGAGTCAGTTTTGCGTAATATTGGACTTTACTAGACTTTAATAGATGATGTTTTCAGACCGAGGTTTAGTTTCCCTTTCATCCGGCTTTAAAATAAATTATTGGAAGACCTTATGAACCTCATTGGAAGTGCTCATAGCTTCGCCTGTCAATTTTGGGGGGTCAATATTTATCGTGGGCACTTTTTCTTAGTACTAGTGGGGAACTTTCTGTCACTTTTCTGTGCTACGAAAATATTTGATCTGTCGAGGGTCAAATACTTAACTTCAATGACTCATTATAGATACAAGCTAAGTGCTTAAGTTTTAATTATTGCAGTTTTTAACCATATTCTATATCAAGAATAGTTTTTTGGGGATTATTTTATTTCAGGATCACCATGTCAGTGCCATAAATTAGTTTCAGTATTATCGTTTATCGTCTATATTTTCTTCAGCAGTGGACCGTACTTTGTTATCATGACAGTCTTGCTCATCGCGTTTGCCTTTGTACTGTCACCAGAACCTGCCCCATGTTCAAGATACTGTTTTCAACATTTATTCACACAAAGTCACTGTTGAAAATATATTTTCCCTCGAGAATCAGTTCAGTCGACGTAGGTGAGATTCGCCAACTGATTCATTTGTACGTAGTTATTTTTAAAGCAGCCATGACAACCTCTGGAATGGATTAAAGCCTGAATGATAAAAATACATGTTCAGTTTTCATAACACATCTTGTATTTCTAAAAGGATTAATGTATTGACGTTCAACCATTTGACGTTACTGTTGTCATAACTACCACACTTTTAAAGGTTATTGCTTGGATGACATAATTTTGCACAAAACGCTTGAATTTCTTTGGCTTCCTTATATTTTTTTAGGTGCAGTGCTTGGTCTGCTTTTCTTTCGTCGTCCCTTTTCCTTTGAATCCACAGCTCCGGTTCACAGCAGGATGACGGAGCGGAGGTGAGAGGAGCAACTCGCCAAAAAGAACTTGAAATTGAAAGAGTTGGAGATAGCGAGAGATAGAGAAACGCTGACTGAAAAGGACAAAATCACGGGAAGTGGCAGGGTGGAGGGGAGAGAAAAAGTGAGATTCTAAAACAGCACATTGTGGGGAAGCATTGTTTTGAAATAGGTCATGCAGGTCCAGGGTGAGGCTGCAAATGGCTCGAGTCTGCTAGAAAAAAGGAAAAAAAGTTGTATCTGTTATCCCTCCATCATTCTCTATGGGCTGATTCTTGTGTATGGGAAAATTATGAACCCTGTGCTCACTGGGCTGTGCTGTGGCCTCAGAATGATGCCTGGAGAGGTTCTAGACGTCATCCATGCATGTTCGAGTAATTTAGCAATCTCTCCTGGGTCCTATTCCAATCACTTAGCTATAAGATTCTGTCTATTTCTTAGCCAACAAGCCTACGTCCCCATGCTCCCTGTTCATTAATATACAAAAGCAGGATACAAAACAATATACTGCATCGTCACAAACCTAATAAAATACTACTAATAAAATACTACTAATAAAACAGATGCAATTGACATCAAATTGCATTAACGTGGTCAATGGAAATAAAAAAACTTGATACTATTTGTACAGTATCTGCTTGTAAATTAGGATATTCAATTTCAGAAAAGCTTCTCCCAATTGGTGAAAATAAAATCGGATTCATTTTTTAGTCCCTCTCAAATGTTCTTCACCCCTTGAGTCTCACACTGTCGTTGACTCTTCCTGCCCACAGCTGCAGATGTGTTGGGTTTAGATGAGTTTATTATCTGCTGCCTCCGACCGAGTCAGACGTCCACTCACTGTGACCCCCACCAGCCTCTACACATGACGTTTACCTCCAACATCCAGAGCGACGGCCTGTGTGCACTTAATGAGGCTGTTTGGAATGTGGATCTGACACATGTAGTTTTACAGTCAAATATGATCGTCAGTGAGCAGTTCACAAGAGAAGGAGCTTCTGTCTTCTGCTGAATTTTTGGTTTGTCTTTAAATGACAGAAAGTTTTCCCCCATGAACAGGTATATTTCAGTTGGTATTAAAATTAAGTGATATTGTCCCAGTATTGGGATAATGCCATTTAATAAAACTTAATTACAGAAGTAGAAACAGAAGGATTGTTCCAAACTCTGCTCCATGCACACCACAGTCACTGACCTGATTATGAGAGGATTAATGATCCATTTACACAGTAAGTCCTCAGATCTCACAGGCTGAGCAGGGCCTGGTTACTGCTCCGATGGGAGACCACAGCAAACACAGGCTCCACTGGGGGAGCAGTGGCTCTAGTGCGTCCTTAGGCGTGTGTTGAAAGAGCGAAAATCACAGATCTGATATGTAACTTGGCCTGGTGGCCTGACCTGTGTCAATGAGATGGACACATTTAATACTTTACTATGGAACATTGTGGGTGAAACAATATATTTCTCGTAGAAACAAGCCTGTTTAATGATTCATTTTGAAATACAACCGACTCAGGCAGTGCACACACGATGGAAGACTAAGAAACTGGCCTGTGCCCTGGAGCCTGTGTTAACCACTCTCCCACCAGCACACGACCTAATTTAGCATTTCCAATTACAATTTAAATAAAATCTCAAGGCGTTTTGTGCATATGCTCTATGACCTGATAAATCCAACCTCTGGACTGCAGAGCTGTGTCTGTGTAAGCAGAAACACCCTATGTATTTAATTTGGGAGTAAACTATGCATTTAAAATGTCCCGGCCCTATTCACACTTACCCTGCTCCACATTTCCACTCCCTTTTGCCCCAGAGATCTGACCTCAGAGCTGCCCCTATTAGTGAAGTGAATGGCAAATGGCTCCACTCTTGGTAACAGTTCATTTTTTCTCCCATTTTCTGTGATTGCATTTGGCCCTCGCGAGTATATAAAGAATAGGAAGTATCTATCACTTAACCACTACCTCACCCGCGCCCACAAGCACAGGTTTTCTAATAGATTTATAGGCCTCTTGTGTTCCCTGGTGGAAACTAGTGACCGCCCAGATTCTCACCGAGAGGAAGTGTCAGCAATGCATCTGCAGCAATCTACCCCGGCCAGACAGGAGCGCAGAGCCGCAGCCACTGCGATGAAGGTGTGGGAACTACAGGGGAACTATAGAACCTGGAATAAATAAGACAAATCTTTACAGGTCCTATATTACACAAGACTGGAGCTTTTCCCCATGTTGGGACCTCATCGAAAATATACCTGGAGTTGTTTTGTGTCGTTCGCACATGTTGGAGTAATGCTGCATTACTCAAACAGTAAAACTACAATAAAACTCTAAATATTCTGTTCCACCTTGTGATGTCATGAAGTGATAGTTTTCAGCTTTACTACTTTTTTCCTCTTGTTTAGTGGGGTTTGGATATTTCAGGACTGAAATCATTCAATTCATTCTAGTGAAAGTGCACAGGGTTTAAAACAGAGTGGATCACTTTCTGTATTACCACATGACATCACAAGGTGGAACAGAGTGTTTTTAGTTTCAGAAGAAGAACACAGGCTAAATCTGTAGGGTTTTAAACATATGTGAATGAATCAAAACACAACTCCAGGTTATGTTTCTGATGAGAAAACATAACAGGTTAGACAATAGCATAATCCGGCCTTTGAAATAATGCTGACACTATGAAAAAGTACATTCATTTTCATTTTGGTTGTATTTATCATACTGGACAAATAACAGGCCTCTTATTGTGAGTGGGCACAATACAATATCCACAAACCTGATCTGCTTGTTTCCATGGAAATGCTGTTAGCTGTTATATTCAGTATAAACGACATAGTTTTAATGGTTTTAACTTTTTATTTTGGTACAATAAAGGAGGTGACGAGCCACATCCATAAAGTCACTGTACATTTCATGTTCTGATTTCAAATATTTTAACTAACTTTACTGAGTCATGGCCTGCGGGGAAGAAATCAGCGACGCAAAAGAATTTAACTTGACCATGACTGAGAAGAGAGGAGGGACGAGTGTGAAGTATTTACAGTTCAACAAAGAAAATGAAATAAAACCTTGAGCCTTTTAATGCACAGTAGGTTCTGTATCTTCAGAAAATGTTCTCAGAAAACCAAAAAAAAAAAAAAAGCTAGTGATCGCAGTGTATTTGTTTATTAAAGCAAGAATTCAGTTTATGCAACATGTAAGTGTAGATTAAAGGTGCTTCGTCTGGTGTTTACCACAGTACGACATTAAGCACTGGCAAGAAACTCCACCAGGCCCAAGTTCCAGGTCAGATCTGTGGAGATGTTACCCTGCTACAGTATGAATGCACAGTTTTTGTTGAAATAATTTTTTTTGTAAACATGCTCCATATTCAAGTTATTCAACAAAGCCAAGAATATACTTCATTTTAAAATTGCAAGTCATTTTTCATTAGCGTTACCTGGGCATGTACTGTGTGTGTGTGCGGTGAGGAGGAGAAGGCAATTTTATTTAATTTTCCCTGAGTTTTTTGATAGCTCTGGTGGGATTTGTCATTTGACTGTAAGCAGACAGAAAATGTCAGATCCAGGCATCAAACAGCTCCGTGTTGAAAGATCGGGAAAGCCCCAGGGGGAAGCTTATATACATACACTACACACTGTCTGACAAGCACACAAAATATGCACCCAATCCACTGTACGTTCACCATCACAGGGCATATGGAGCCGTTCTCTGGAGAGCAATGCTAACAGAGAAATCTAAACAACTTTCAACAATAATCTTCTTCTTGCCCCAGGAAAAGCACATTTGATACATTTACCAAGGCTTAAATGCGCCGTTGTTTATTCTTCCACCCACTGAGTGTTTGTCAGACTCTGCGAGGGACTAACTACTTAACAAGTGTAGGAGAGATCGAGAGAAATGTAAATATGTCGGCAATTTTATGAACTCTTGTCAAGTCTGCAGCAGCGTCAGCGTCATATGTACTTACTCTTATTGCCTGATTATTTCCAGATAACTGTATTTGACCCTTATTTAAAGATGAACTACACAACCTTTCCAGCTGAGATTACACTACTGTGCCTGGGTTAGGGCTGCCAGGAATGTCCCACACTATGGCATTAAACTCATCTATAAAATATGTATTGAATTACATGTGTTTTTATTGCACAACAAGTACATTGCAAAAACCCATAACTTGGCCTGGTGGCATTGTTGTTTCCATGGAGATAGAAAAGTTGAATGTTGTGGAACATTCAGGCAATAAAACACTTGAAGAAAAGCAGGCCGCAGACCCTAGTCCATAATATAGGACCTTTAATGTTTATTACAGTATATTTTTCAAGAGATTCCTGGCACCAGAGGAGACCTTATGATTGGCTTAATTTTCTATGGGGAATACAACAGCAGACCAGAGCTCCCAAAGGAAAACTTTGCCGGTACAGGGAGAACATGCAAACTCCAGACAGAAAATCCATTATCTGTGTGTGTTTTAAACTTGGGATCTTCTTGCTGTGAGTTGCATGAAGCTCTAACCTCTGTGCACCATACTGCCCCGTTTACAGTGTACGAGTTTCTAAACTAATATCACAGCAAGATCATTTCCTATTTCCTGGAATTTTAATACAGGCTACGGACCACAGACTGTATAAAAAAGTGGACTGAGTGAGTGTGACGTCACCCACAGCGTTCAGCTCCACTCAAAATAAGCTCCCGATGCTCATGGTTACAAGAGCCAGGTCCATATTTGGAAATCCGACCGTGAGTATCACAGCAACCACAAGAGCCAATCATGACTGAGGACATTAAATGTGCCCACACTTCTCACCGGAAAGCCGGAAGGGACTTAGCAACAAAACGCACTAGATGTCAATAGGGTGACTAGATTTTCAAAATTAAAAACTGGGACACCCCTGATTTGTTGTGGTTGGTAATAATAAAATTGTGAATCGAGTGCATAATTAAGGAAAATTGTTCTGTACTCACCCATTCATGACTAACATGTATCAGTATAGTCACATTTCCTTGTCTTTTGGTCATTTTTAAGCAGCTTTTCTGTATTTTACCTAAAGAAATGAGAATTTATGCCTCTCTTTAAAAAAAAATAGGGACACCTGGGACATTTCTTATATAAAAATGGGCCAAATGTTTTGGATAAATCTGCTGGCACAGGGGACACAGGGCTCAAAACTGTCCCGGGGAAATAGGGACGTCTGGCCACCTTAGCTTTCAGTCAAACCTGTTGCTAATGCTAGCTCTCTGGTCAGTCGGTTATTCATGTTCATATCTTGATTTAGGGACAAAATGGCAAAATGAAAGATTCAGGGTCATGTAGAGCGGGTTAATACGGACATTTTAAGACCAAAATGATGAGACTCACAGCTGCAGTAACAGAGAAAGAGGCCACAATATTCCAATGTAAGTCCATTGGATCCAGGGTCAGAAGGTGTGGCCATACCGGCTCGTCAAAGCCTGATCCCGTCAGATCTCAGAAGCTCAGCAGGGCCTGGTTAGTATTTGGATGGGAGACACTGGGAACTCCAGGTGCCACACCCAGGTCGTCGTTGCAAATGAGAATTGGTTCTCAACCGACCAACCTGGTAAAATAAAGGTTAAATAAATAAAATAAATAAATAATAAAAATAAAAAGGAGCCAGAATATCACCTATTTAGCGTCTCTGGAGCGTAGCGGTTAGCGTGTTAGCTCTGTCCATTTACATATACAGGCTATGCTATGGACCAGTGTAAATGCCTGTATATCCTTGTACCAGGCTTGTTTCTGTGGTCATTGCTCCACCTGGAATGTTCCACACATAGACTGTATAAAAGAAGTGGACTAAGTGAGTGTGACGTCACCCATAGCATTTAGCGCCGCTCAAATGAGGCTCGAGATGCTAACGGCTGCAGGGGCGAATCTGGAGCCAGGCTCTATGTTATGAACAGGGTTTTTTTAACGGACAAAATAGCGAAAAAAAATTCAGGATCCTGTGTCGCGGGTTCACACGAACATTTTAAGACCAAAATGACGAGGCCACAGCTACAGGTACAGAGAGACGAGCGATAAGATCCCAATGTGAGTCACTGGGAAAAAGGAGAGAAGGAGCCGGAAGAGCCTCCTGGAGCACTTCCTGTTTGTCACGCGGCGGCTAACGGGTTAGCTTAGTCCACTCATTTATACGGACTATTGTTCCACACTATGACATTATTAAACAGATCTGCCTTACGTTCACTTACAGGTGTTTGTATAGCTCAAAAACAGGCCTTCTGACTGTGAGTGGGGTGCCTTTTCACAGATCTGGCCTGTAACATAAGGTTCTATACTGTGAAACATTCCAGATAAATAACATCTCCATTGAGAAAAGCAGTTGGCAGACCCTCCCCCAGAAACGTTGAGTCATTTTATTATTATTTAGTGTAAGTAAAGCCTTTTCGTGTGAGTTTTGTTGCATATTTGGATGTTGGCCATGCATTGTTTCTACTTGTCACTGTGCAGATGCCCCGTGGCCTCGTATCTGTTTTTTGGCACAGAATTCAATCGCGTCTCCCTCCGCCTCCAAGTGTCAAAACCATTTCAGCTCCGGAATACAAATTTTATCATCAAATCTAACTTTATTTGTGGGTGATCGTAAATTATATGAAGTGATGCACTGAGACTTGGAACACTGCCTCTAATATACTCCCTGACAAATGTACAGGGGTATTTGGTGTCATATTTTTTATTTATCCATTTTACATTCAGGCGCTATGAATCTGAAACTCAATCTCCAATTCTTACATAAAGGATCCTCTTGGCGACTTTTGCAGGTCCACAGTTTCCCTTATAACAAAGCAGAGCATAACTTTATCACAGCTGCCACAAGCAATTCCTCACACAAGAATAAACTCGCTTTTATTCAAGACTCGGGTCCGTCTCTCTCTATTTTTCAGCCGACTGGTACAAGCGGTAAAGCTTTTTAGTCCTACTGGATCTTTTCTCTGGCTTTAAACTGGTCGTGTTATGTGAGAATCTTATGACAATGAGTTTTGTGTTTTATTGAGTTCTAATGTTACAGGTGTTTAGCTGCTCAGGATATTATTATTCTTAAGGTTAGAGCAAAACTATTCCCTGGGAGAAAACACTGTCAGGGAACAGGCTCAGAAGTGCTTTTTAATTTTTTTCTCTTTTCATTTTTTATTGAAATAAGGCAGTATAATCACATGATAAAAAATTAATAAAGGAGCCGGGATTTGCCAGGAGAATTTCCTCTGAGTTGATGTCTGCCATTTTTTTGCAAGGCTGTTTTCCTGCCCAGAGACAGCAGAGGGTGACACTGAATGCTTTACACACACCATCACAGGGCTCTTACAAACACATTTAATGAGGTAAAACTGTTACTTAATTCTGTTTTAAAGAGGACACTGTCTTACACCACGGGGAAACTGTTCTTTGGACAGGGACCTTGAGCCTGATTCAGGAACTTGGCCAAGAAAACCCGAGGGATTAGACTTTGTGCAAGTTTTAGTTTGACTCAAAAAATACCTGGAGGAATCCTATGGCCTGAAAATGACCTTCTTGGTTGTAATTTACAACTACAACTTATGACTGCACTGGCTCACATATTTTCTCTGCAGCTCAAATAAAAGAAACGCAGACGGTTTGTTTCAACATATATTAATGTCAACATCAGTCAAGCTAATTATACTGGACATTTTTACTAACAAATCCAGCACAACTACATTTAATCTCATTATTGCTGTGATTTTAGGAAGGTTTTATGAATTGTGATGTTTTATTGTGTATTTTTATTGCTATATTGTAATATAAATTGTAAATATTTTGTGTGTTCACCTGCAGATGGAAAGTAGCAGGAGCTAAATCTGGTGCAGTTCATCTCTTCTTTTATAAACTTTAATGAATTTTGTACATGGTCCCTGACAAATAAAGACTAAACTAAACTAAACTAAAGTAAACTGAAGCTGTAGATGCATAAACATGTTTTCCTGTATCGCTCACATGTAAATCTCACCAAGAAAGTGACTGATGTGCCTGACTTGTATGTTATGATCCAATGGCTTTCTGCGTAATCCAAATGGGTCTGACATTCTGCTTTTGCCACAGTTTGGGCATTGGGCCTCTGTCTGACTGATGGTGCGGGCTTGCAGTGCTTGCTGGGTATTTTAATTGGCTGGAGCTGTGCGCAGCGGGGCCACAGTAATGTCAGGAGCGTAGAGGGAGCGGTAACTGTTCTCACCAGCGCTATACGAAAAACACGAGGCCAACCAGTGCGTTTGACTCGGGGCTGAGCTGGTCGAAGATCTGCAAGTCAATAAGAGCTCGTCTAACAAGCAGCGGTACAGACCAACATAGATGTAAGGACAGTGACACAGACCTGCTCCGCTGCAGATGGACAGAAACGTGTCTAATTGCACTTTTGTAGAACATAATGAAGCTCTTGTGGACCACGCTGACCTCACTTGGGGCCAATTAAGCAGCTCTGACGTGAAGCTAAACTCCAGTGTTGGTGTCTGGCTCGGAGGAGGTGGTGGGCACAGTAATGCACGTCTACACTATCAAACTGTAATATGCTGTGAACTGCTTTGACTAATAAGCAGAGGTAAATAACTTCAGTAAACTTGGCACCTGGAGACCACATTGGCATTTAGGTAGAAGGGACGACAAATTAATCAACATCCAAAGTTAATTTACCTGAAGTCCGTTCATCTTCCAGGAGCTGACGGCACTTTACACTGAGTAAATCACTCACAGTAACACGGGTGTGGGAAAAAGGAGGCAAACCTTTTTCCTCTGGTCACTCTTGTTCCTCCCACACAAAACATAGGCTCATAAGAGATGAATCCTTTATCTAACCTCACCTAATGCCCTTGATTTCACTTCACAATACAAAATTGCATAATAGCCTGTCCTACCTCTTTAATCTAACACGTTTATGATACATCAATACAATACAATACAAAACACTGCATCAACACTGGGACTAAGATGAGACTAACCCTGGAACTAAACCTGGACCAGACCAGGACCAGAACAACACCAAACTAAAGTCCTGATTAGGTTGATAAAAAAGAGCATTTGATCCGATATACCAACAATAAAGTGATTGTCTGTGTCCATATCCACGGGCCTTTTCTTTTGTCTATTGTAAAGGAAATACGTTTAGCAGCCAAGTGTGTCATGGGGTGAAAACTGCGTGGTGCATCTGCACAAGAGCTGTAGCCACAATTTAGTTACAAAAAACAAACTGTCCATCAGTCTTTATTCAGCAGCCGGTGATAACAGCACAGTTTTATCAAACAGAAGATCATGACCATGAATTCTGCACTAAAAGATTGAAATTGTCCTTGCACCACCACTTACACAAATGGGAATAAAGTAAAAATGCACATTACACATTTGAAACACAAATGGCTCTTTCCTGCCATGTTTCTGTTCGGTGCTGGTTTTACTTGTTGCAAAAAGCCTGTGTATGTCCTTTTTCACGTGTGATTCCCACAGGACATATTATTGCATCACAGAAAACAAGGCTGTGACAACAAGTGCTCTGAGACCTCCCCCCTGATGTCTGCACTGTGCTGTGTTTGTGTGTTTGTGTCCTGTCCACTCGCCCTTCAAGTCGCCTTTAAGAACATTTGTTTTGTTTTGTGTTTCATTTATTTTTGCCTCTTCGTCACAAACTCTGTGACTTCCTTAGGTGCAGTGTGTAAATGTTCTGGTGCAGGGTCCATCACAGAGATGTTGCCTGCAATGTTCCGCACTATGGCATTCCATTTATTTAACTCTATGGAGACATCAGGTGATGCCACAGGGCCATGTTACATGTTAGATCTGTGGAGAGGCGAGCCCACTCACAAGGTTTTTTTTATGTAAATAAAAAGCCATGTTGAGTAAATGGAAGATGGACACATTTAACGCCACATGGACCTACCAGACAAAGTACTATGATCTCCATGGAAACAAGCAGGTGATGGACCCTTCACCAGAAAAGTTACACAGTGCACCTTTAAATCTAAAGATAATAACAACTACTAGGTTGCGGGTTCCATCCCCGGGTCGCCCGGGCCTTTCTGTGTGGAGTTTGCATGTTCTCCCCGTGTCTGGATGGGTTTCCTCCGGGCTCCGGTTTCCCCCATCAACTCAAAACCTGCAGCACCTGAACTAACATAAGGACCATGACGTCCTCCTCCTGTGGCTCCACCTGCAGAGGGGTTCAGGGGGTCAGGGGCTGTGAGGATTGGGCAGATGACCCAGCTGGATTAAGCGGGAGAAGATGGATGGATGAATATATATGATATATTCATTACTGGGGCTGTTTTTGCTCAGATAAAACTCTGGTACAGGCGCTTTAAGGCTTTGCTCTGTTCTGTTTAGGAGGGAAATGGTCTTTTCTTTCTCCAGCCTGTTCTTGCACTGCCTTCTTTTCAAAGTGCAGCTGCAATAATCACAGAAGTGCTGTAACGTCTCCCGGTGTTTGCGTCTCTTGGTTGGTCAGACAGAAGGAGGTGGGGCTGCGGCGTCTTCACTTTTTACATGTTTTGCACCACACTTTAGTGGACATGGGCCCGGGGCTGCAGGGATGTCGCAATTTAAAAGGAAAGATTCTGTTTGGTCTGGTGTTAAATGTTTGCATATTGATACTTTGCACTGGGGGAGTTCTACATGCATCTCTATTGACGGAATGTTCGGCAGTTGCCATGGTCACAATGCATGCATTAGCAAACCCCGTCAAATTTATTTAAGATGGTCTAAAAACCCAAGAAAAAGGGAAGCTAGGCTAATGCTAGCTAGCATGTGACTGTATTTTTATGTGAGAGACTTGCTAAACAGCACGAATGAGTTTATCTGTTGTAGTTCCAACCAAGTTTTCTTTTTGGTCAGATTGTGTTAAAATAAAACTCAGATTAAGTCTAACTTGAGTCACAGAGCTTCTAACAGAGCAGTGCTTTCAGTTAGCATCTCACCCCCAGAGAATACTGATGATCAGCTGCAAATATTAATATTACGGATCATATTGGGTAAAACATGACTATTCTCAGTAGGAAATTCACATTGTGTATAATTCAGTGAAATATGTTTGATCGATCTCTACTTGTTCTGTTCTTCAGCGACTTTATTTCTTTTGTGAATATTTAAGATAAGATAAGATATCCTTTATTTGTCCCACAATGGGGAAATTTCAGAGTTTCCACTTCTTCGTGCCGTTCTATTTAATCTTTACTCTTTTCCCGCTTCATTTACCCCACATAGCGTACTCTGTGTGTCCGAAATGCAGCTTTAACCTCAGCGTCCTTCTCTGTCACTGTCTTTCTCTGTATGTCCAGATAATCCCAACCCAGACTCAGCCTTTCCTATGGTCCATTTCCAGTCCCCTCTAGATTCAAACAGAATGCAGAAGGGACTGGTCGGTCGGGCGAGCAGTAACATCACATAGAGCCCCTTGTATAAGTCATGTTGGCATCTGTACAGTGAAATCCTCCGCACTGTAACACAACATGACAGGCTCGATGCAGATCATTGCCGTGTGATCGTCTATTCTCTCATGTCGTCTCCACTAAACCCAGTCAGATTGGACATGTTTTTCTGCCTTTGCGCTCGGTGCCGTCCACACACCCACCATGCCTCCCTGAGCAGCAAGAAATAAACCATCAGTCGATCTGCATCTCGTGACAAATCACATGTACAAATGAAAAAGCCGTGTTTTCTTATCATTTATATGCGAGTTTGTGTTCCCAGACCAGCCACTATCATTATTTTTTCTCATCTATACAATGGGATGTGGGTCTGCAGATTAAAATGTGATTTTCTGAGGGCAGAACAGAAAGGCAACGGTTCAATACATTTTTACTGGTAACTTTGCGATGTTTTCATGTGCAGAGTAAACACTTTTGATGTGAAATGTGATTAAAAGTCCAATTAGAAGTTTGAGTGGTTCCAGATTGTTGCGTGGGTCCTTTTATATGTAAAGCAGCTCATTGAGAGGAACTATATTACAAAATGTCAGAATGTCAATGTAGCTCATTGGCTGTTGGTTGCTGTGGATTCTAAAAAATAACATCAGAATTGACCATGAAAAAAACCCAAAAACAAAATACGGTAAAATACCAAATAGAAGCTGGTTCCAAATAACCGGTGAGTCTAATGTTGGTGCTGAAGACAGAAGTCGTGCTGCAGCAACAGGAGCAGGACTGATGCTCGCGCCGTCTCTACTGAAACTAAACATAAAACCACATGACTAATTTGCATAAACTATTAGAGCTGTAAAAAAAATTGAGAAAAGAGCGTTCTCACTCTGCCCACTGTTTGCTGTACAACACAATTCATACACAGAGTGTTTTACAGAAGAATAAAAACATTACAATCACAATACAAACTCATCAAAACAAAAATAAGTAAAATAGCATTAAAAGTGTGGAATTTCACTTCAATTCTGCAACTCTCTTTCACCATATTTTCAATTCAGCAACAGAACCACCAGCCACCTCAGCCTCTTTCTCTCCTTGTGCCACTTCTTTGACCCAACGTTGTAAAATTACAACATGGACCAAACAAGCTAAAAATATCACAGTATCAGTGTGTTCAACGGTGTCCTGAAAGAATCGTGATCTACAAACGTCAATTATGACAGAAACATTTTACTTACTTCATTCTTCATTCTCGGTTTATCACGTCCAAAACAACAAACTTCTGTCCACAATGAAAGGTTCTGAAGTCAGATTACTTTATGGCCAGATAACCGGGCCTATTTACCCATCCTGCCGTCCACTAGCACTGCAGCACAGAGCGATGGGAACGATTAATAATGTAAATGTGATTTGAAAAAGAAAAAAAAGCGGGAAAGGCTTATTTTTGTGGACTTAAATATAATGTTTTAATATGACAGCACCGGCCCTTTGGGGGTTAAAGCTCATATGTGTTTAACCAGTCGATGGTGTATGTGAAACTCCCTTTACATGTGCTCTCCGCTCTTCTTCTATGTTTAAGTTTAAGTCCGTATGATAATCCGTATTTTCACTGAAGTTTTCTGTGGTCACCTCCAAGAAGCAGTAGCCAGTAAATACCTGGCTGATAATATATTTGTTGACTCTTGCATAAACTAGCACATCTATCTGCTCTGCTGGGCTTAAGTGCATCTGGTATTGGCTTTATTTGGAGTCTGATTACAATATGCACAG
Organism: Odontamblyopus lacepedii; assembly: GCA_034769755.1. NCBI lineage: Eukaryota > Metazoa > Chordata > Actinopteri > Gobiiformes > Gobiidae > Odontamblyopus > Odontamblyopus lacepedii. Next base: position 51,815,091 of record CM068344.1, read on the forward strand.
TGTCTTAGCCTGTATTACCTGCTCCAGCACTCACCCCGATCACTTCCCCAAAGGAAATAGAATATGTTAATGTTATTACCTCACACATACACTGTACCACTGCTCCGTCAGCCTGTGCAGGAGGTGCCTGAAGAATCTCCATTGGGGCTGTGATAATCGGCATGATATTACGAGGGTTCACGGGCAGGGCATCTTACTTAAGGACTAATCGAGATATAACAAGGTGTCCAGTGGGCAGAAATAGCTCAGAAGTGAAACTTTTATTATAAACACAAATGGGTCCCAAGAGAAGGCGATAAAAGACTTTAAATGGTACACTTCAATACGGCGTTGCCCAGTTTAATTTTCTAACCACTTGGGCTTAAAGCACATATACACAGTCTGCACTCCAGGAGCCATGTATATATATTTATCTTCCTTATACATCTTAATCTTTCTACTGTTTAAAGCCTTATTTTCACTCTGTGGAAGGAGGTATTTTAATCTCCCTGTGTTATTCTCTCAAGCCCTTCAGCACATTCTGAATATCCAGATGCATGAATGTTCTTCAGAGCTGTAGAACGGTTTGTTTCAGAGGCCAAAGTGAAACTCGGACGGTTTGTCCAAGGTTCTGCTTTTACTTCCTGTTTAACGAAAGAAACAACATTTACTAATTCATGAGTGAAAAAATGTACTGAAGCTGAGCTCGTGTCGTCCTCAGAAACTCAAGAACACGTTTTTCTGACCTGCTTTGTAAAGACGGACATAAAAACAGCTCCAAACTCGTTGATTTTATGAAAGGCACTGGTGGATTAAGTCAGTGTAAAAATACAGATACAAAAGTAAAAAGTTACTCAAGAAAAAGTAAAGTATCACATGAAAAAATCGACTGAAGTAAAAGTATTTAAAATGTACAAAGAAGTATTATGCTGTGATTTTTTAGAACAATTAAAGGATGAAGCAGATTTTAAGTGATTCAATTGATTCTTTAATTGATTCTTTTTAAGCCGCTTTTGTGTATTTGGTTTGCTCAAAGTTCGGATGTTCACTCAAGTCAATGTTGTTACTTGAGTAAAAATTCAGATATAAAAGTAAAAAGTTACTTTTCAGTCTAAAATGTAGTGGAGTAGAAAGTACAGATACACATTCTCAACTGTAGTGAAGTAAAAGTATAAAGTATCCAGTGTAAAATGTACTTAAGTACAGTACAGACACTTTACATTTGTACTTGAGTATTGCCCTTTTACTTTTGTACTTTTACCTTCCGCTGCTGATTAAAGGCGACATCCCCAAGTTCCCCAGGACCACAGCATTAGACTTTACGTTGTTTTTGCTCCAATATTCATGTCTATACTCTGTCCTCACACTCATTCTTATGCAGTTGTGGCAGTGCAGTAAGAAGTAATAAGAAATGTGCTGTTGTTGAATCAAAAATAGAGAATGTTAAGTCTGTATCTGCCCCCAGTGGAAGAACAGGGATGAACTGTTGCCTCTCTGTGTGTTTGTGTCTCTCCCTGTGACCTACGGCTTAAATAAAGATATAAAAAACACCTTTATTTATACTCCTGAATCATATTCATGCATATTCAGCAGTCCTCCATGGTCATTTCACTTAATCTTCTGAATGGAGAAAGGTCCTCTGGGTTTTCACAAAGTCCTTCAAATCAGGCAGGATTGTTTGTCTGTTTCCCATCTATAAACGATGTAAATAAAACAGAAAAGCAGCACAGCACCGTGTCGGGTGGATTTGCCATTTCTGCTGTTTGTGGCACTGGCAACAACCACACGGTGAAGATGTGACTCTGACATCACAAAGCAGCATTTACAAAACCATCAATTTGAGGTATTTGAGCTGTGACCCGACAAACAGCCAAAATTACACGACCAACGTAAAAAATGTCACGACAAATGATGGTTTGAGAGAAGCAGCACGTGGAATCAACACGAGAGTCGATATCCTTCTATTTCCTGTCCTCTTCACTCTTTTCAAATCATTTAAAGAGCCCGTATTAGTTCATCTATGTCAGGGGTCACCAAACTGTTTTCTCTGGGGGCCACATTATCGCTCAGGTTAGGCGGGTTTCGTAGTGACGATGCAGATTATATTCTTTAGCCCTATTCACACAGGATAAGTATAACCTGGGGACGTCTGGTAATTTGCACATTTCCGCCCCACCTCTGTGTTTGTTGCAGCACATTCGGATCAGTGAAGTCCATAAATGACTCTATTTTACTGAAATTATGACCGGAAATGTCGTAACATCACATCCGTTTCTATGTCTTTCGCGCTGCTAAGTAAGTAAATGTATAAAGTCTGCTAAAAAAAATGTTCCTCACCGCCTGCGGCTCCACACGTCGTCCAGGTCAACGTCCTGCAGAATTTCCCTTTTTGTGGATCAGTTTCCATGTAGAGGCTGAGGCTGTGTTATAATTTGCCTCTAAAAAGCTCAAAACTGCTCATCAGAATTTCTACTGCAGCCTCCATTACTCAAGCCCTAAAGAGACATAAAAGGCACAAAGAGATAAAATGTGCTCAGTATACAGAGAAAAGAACGCAGAAAGAAAAGGAACAGAAAAGACACAATTACAACAACAAACAGTGAGATGCAGATTCACACAGGACGAGTTTTAGCACCGGACGTCTGTGTTTGGTGAAATATCGTAGGGAATTTGCGGTGGAATTTTTACTTTACAAATTACAGACGTGGAGCATTGGCACAGGATTAAGACTCAGACGTCCTGCACAATTATTACAAACCACCAAAGGTCCACAGGTCAAACTGATCCTGTGTGAAGAGAGCTTTAGAAAACCACCGCACTTTCTGTACAGATCAGACAAACTGCACGGTCCACTGAAAAATCTGCACTCTGAGTCCTTTAACACCAGCCGTGTTACTGTCCCGACTGCACTATTGTACCTGTGTGCGTAATGTCACTGTGACCTCAAGCTTGTAAATGGCAAATGTAAATATGTCATATAATTATTTCAATATAAATATAAATACTTCATTCACTCAATTCAACAAAATACAAGATGCAGACATATTATTATTTGCCAAAAAGTAATAAAAACAACTTTTCAGGTGTTTTGTTTCATTCACACGTTTAACACACAAATCCTGTTCTTCTCTCAAGCAGAAAACACTCATGTTCCACCTTGTGATGTCATGTGGTGATACAGGAAGTGCTCCACTGTGTTTTTAAACTCCACACATTCACTTGAATCATGTGGATGATTTCAGCCTTAGAATGGCCAAATTCTACTGAGCAAAGGGAAAAAAGGTTGATGTTAATTTGAAAAGTACCACTGCATGACCTGTGTGTGAAAAGCTCTTTAAAAATAAACTTTACTTACATCACAAGGTGGAACAGAGCATTTTGTGCTTTGGAGATACAGACAGATGAATAATAAAGGATCATTTTGTGATGAAGTAGCAGCTTTATAACAGAATTATAACACGGCCTTAACGCTCACAAGAGTCAGTGTTGTGTAAAACCTTTAGAATCACCTTTTGTCAACAGCTTTGTTTTATCACACACCTCTGTTTCTCTTTCTCTTCTCTGTTCTTCTCTCATGAACCCAAAAGCCTGTGTAAATGTTTTAAACCTTAAGGGAACATGGCGTCCGCAGACAGACGCAGATAATCGCCTGCTTCCTGACTGGGACTTTTGGGATAATAGTGAGTTCTGTGGATTTGAGCTATTATCATCTGAGGACCGTGAGTGTGTGTGTGTGTGTGTGAGTGTGTGTGTGTGTGAGTGTGTGTTTGTGTGTTCAGTGTGTGTGTGAGTGTGTGTGTGTGTGTGTGTGTGTGTGTGTGTGTGTGTGTGTGTGTGTGTGTGTGTGTGTGTGTGTGTGTGTGTGTGTGTGTGTGTGTGTGTGTGTGTGTGTGTGTGTGTGTGTGTGTGTGTGTGTGTGTGTGTGTGTGTGTGTGTGTGTGTGTGTGTGTGTGTGTGTGTGTGTGTGTGTGTGTGTGTGTGTGTGTGTGTGTGTGTGTGTGTGTGTGTGTGTGTGTGTGTGTGTGTGTGTGTGTGTGTGTGTGTGTGTGTGTGTGTGTGTGTGTGTGTGTGTGTGTGTGTGTGTGTGTGTGTGTGTGTGTGTGTGAGTGTGTGTGTGTGTTCAGTGTGTTTGTGTGTGTGTGTGTGTTTGTGTGTGTTTGAGTGTGTGTGTGTGTGTGTTCAGTGTGTGTGTGTGTGTGTGTGTGTGTGTGTGTGTGTGTGTGTGTGTGTGTGTGTGTGAGACTCATTCACTGCTTTTGTGAAGGTTGTTTTATTTGGTTTCTTGCCTCATTTAAAGCTGCACTGTGTAACCTGTCTGTCTGGTGCCTGATCCACCATCTTCTTGTCTCCATAAAGACACTGTTGCTTTGTCTGGAATATTCTTTTGCGTATCACATTTCTGTTTTGTGTGGCTAAACACATGAGATCATCAGGTAAGTGGAAGAAAAACAGATGGAACATTCTGACATCTCCATGGAGACAAATTATGTGAGGGACTTTATCAGAAATGTTATTGTGCATCTTTAAATGATCATTTTACTCAATCATTTATAGTCAAAAACGCTGGTATTTATGTAGTTTATGTAGTTTCCACAATGGCCTTTACGTTTTATAGCAGTTCTGTAAAAGTCATTACACGACACTGTATCCGAGGGCTTTTCAAACACCTTTCTGCTCCTGTAATAAAGCCGTGTATTGATTGTTTTATTAGCTCAAAAGCTTTATCAGCACATTGTGAAAAAGAATTGGATCAAACCAAAACAAACCCTCATTTCGCTCCATTGTATTGCCCTGAATGGCTCCTCTTTGTGGCTAAATTTCACACATTTGTTCAGTTTCCGAGGTGCACAAAAGCAGCTCAGTGAGATGTGAAATGTAAACTGCAGCGACGGCCTGTGGGGGAGCTCCAGGCTGCACACCTCTGACCAAAACATCCACATATTCTAACACAGAGTTCATTTAAATTTATAGTGACAAATGTCCCATAACAAAAGGGCCTGGCCTGCTCAGGTTCTATTTGGATAATGGCTGTTTAAAGACTGTTGGGCTGTGGTTTGTGCTTTGATGCCTGTGGCGACTGTCAGTTTTCTCAGCTCTCAGCTCCAGGCAGAGCAGCACGAGGAGGAACAAGTCCAACTTTAAGTCCATTTTAGTGCTTTAGGTGCGTCCCATTATATCATTGTCCAAACAGTGGAAAATACTGTAACTTTTAAGGTTAATGTTTGGTCGGCTGCTGTGTTTTTATTCCACAGGCATTTACATCATTTATCTTGAAAACGTATCTATCTTATGTTTATTTCCTATGGATTAGTTGTGCGATATCAAAATGTTGATACTATTAAACTGCCTCAGCATTTTACCAGGGTTTACAGTATGACTGTGACTAATTAAGAATTCTGTATCTGCTCCTAAACCTTCAGAAACAGAGTCGCAGTTTTATATTTGAAGATGAGGCACAAGTTCTGATCAAACCAAACTTCAGCTCGTTCGATCGCATCAGCATCAGCACTGGAGCTGTTCTTATCAGCACTTATACTGTACGCTGCACTATAGGAATGTGTCATGGACGTCACTACCTCCTGTGACTGTTCTCTGTGCAATGACCTGCTCCACAACCCACGTGCAATACCATTATGTGCAATAAGGAATTAATATGTGAAATACCACCTGCACCTTATTTAATCCTACTGCACCTTTGTATGTTATTATATCTGTATTGTATTATATTTGATTATATTTTTTCACTTTTTCCCTTGTGTTTGCAAACGCTTTTTCAGTTCTATGTATTGCAGCTGTTAGTACTTCTTAAATATCTGAGCGAGTTAACGGTTCTTCTCATCCTGAGCGTTTCACTGCCCTGTCGACCTTGTGTTGAACCTGCACATGACAAATAAACAATCTTGAATCTTGAATGCAAATGAGCCGTGCGGTAGTAAGTTTAGTTTCTGTAAATGTAAATAAATGTGCACAAAGCTGCATTAAACACATTATTACTCAAAGTCTATAATGAGCAGAGCACTGGAAATGTCGAGGTGCAGAAGACCCATCACAGCCCTTATCGTCTGTGTCGCTTTTACGTGAAGTTCCCGTCTCCTCCGTGAAAGTCTGACTTCACCTCGGGAACTTTCTCCTCTTCAGCCTCGTCCCCTCTTGACTCTCGGCTTCAATAAAACGTCTCCATCACAAACTTTTGGGCTCAACATCCACACGAAGCGTCAGTCAGGTGTTTTTCTTCTTCCTGCTGCGTGTGGAGGGAAATCTTAGTGATGAAACTGATACCGCTGCCACTTTTTGTTCCCGCGGGACACCGTATTACCGTTTTACCGCCCGATCCTACTAGGGATGTTTTTATTGTTCCACAGATTTGACCTGCAGCCTGACTTGACAGTGTCTCCAATGAACCGTCCTCCAGAAAATGTGCATAATGTCCCTTAAATATGCCAACTAAAACTTTTGTTCTTCCAGCACCTTTGACCTCGCTCTGCCACACACCATTTCCTCACAAGATCCTTCAAAAACACGGCAAGACAAACGTTTGTATTCGTTTAAAAGTGCCCACAAATGAGACACATCTTAAAGTCTAATAGAAGCTCAATTAGTCTTGTTTTGGGGCTGAATCTTTTGCATCTATTTACTCTGATTCCTTCTCTAAATGAGAAAAAAGCATCATTTCAGTATAATTGCACATGGCATTTGGTCAGCACTTTGTACCATTAGCACATTTGTTTGATAATGATAGTTTTTCCTTTAATCGTGTAAAAAACATTCAGTGCCTAAAACACCCCCGACTGATTCGATTAGATTCTAATTATATATTATTCGTCTTTTCATTTAACGCCAACTTTCAATCTGAAGCCCAAATCCAGGAAATACTAATACTACGTTTTCTACAGTAATGAACGGATGACAGAAACTGCACAACTGTAAATCAACTATTTTGATACATAAACGTGATAGTGAAAGTCAATTGAAAAGTGTTGAAACACTCTCCTGTCTCTACTCCTCTCTCCTTCCCCTCTCATCCCTCTTTCCTCTCTATATCCTTGCTCTCTTCTGGTCTTCATCTATTCTCTCTATTTTAGTTCTTCCACTCATTCTCTTCTTTATCAATCTCCCCTCTCCTCTATCTCCCCTGTGTCTCTCCTTCCCTCCCCTCTCCTCCATCTCCCTTCTCTCCTCCTCCTCTCTCTGTCCTGGTGCTGTCCTGGTGCTGAATACTGTTATACTGTACAGCAGTAGTTGGACATTGCTCTTGTGTGTTGGAGCTTGTCAGAGGTGTCAGGGGGTGGCTGAAGTCTGTCATGACACTGTCCTCCTCCTCCTGCTGCTCCTCCTCCTCCTGCTCCCCCAGCTCTTCCTCCTCCTCCTGCAGCTCCTCCTCCTCCTGCTCCCCCAGCTCCTCCTCCTGCTGCTCCTCCCCCAGCTCCTGCAGCTCCTCCTGCTCCCCCAGCTTCTCTTCCTGCTCCCCCAGCTCCTCCTCCTCCTGCTCCCCAGCTCCTCCTGCTTCTCCTGCTCCTCCTCCAGCTCCTGCAGCCCCTCCAGCTCCTCCTCCAGCTCCTCTTCCAGCTCCTCCTCCAGCTCCTCCTGCTCCTCCTGCTCCTCCTGCTCCCCCAGCTCCTCCTGCTCCTCCTGCTCCAGCTCCTCCTCCAGCTCCTGCAGCTCCTCCTGCTCCTCTAGCTCCTCCTCCAGCTCCTCCTGCTCCTCCTCCTGCTCCTCCAGCTCCTGCAGCTCCTCTTTGGACCTTCTGCTACTCTTCTGCTCTCTCCTTTCATTAGGAACCACCTCTCCTCAATAATACCAGAAGTAATGAAACTGAATCCACGTAAACATATTTTGCATGTGTATCTGTCAAATATGAAACGAATGTGTCGTATCCCAGCGATAGATTTCCTCATTCTTAGACGTCAGAGCGGACACAGAATCATGTGGACTTGTCTCAGTGTGGCAGTGCTAGTGGCTCACTCAGCTAACACAGCTGTCAGCTGAGATGTGCTCTGCTTACAGCTCTCGATAACCCAACCTGTCTGCAGGAGCTGCTACTATAATGTTCTGTATGTGAACTGTCCTGTACACATCCTTCAGTCCTTCATACAATCGTTAACAAGTGCAGATCATTTCCTCATTTAGATGTTAAGAAAAGTAACAGCAGGTATAGGCATTGTGTTGGATTCCTTATCTGTGCTTTTCTTATCTTTGTATTTTGTGACTCACAGTTTAAAAATAGCACATTTGGTTAAGTTTATAGATAATATTTGGCAAAAAAAAAAATGTTTAAAGCAGAAATCACAACTCAGATGTGTTTGTGCTTTGATTTCAGATCTCAGTGACTTCTCATATTTGTAAAAAATCAATAATCAATTTTAAACCGAAAACTTAAACTTAAAAGTATCAGGTTTGACAGGAATGAGTCTCACTGAGTGTATAAATAGCGCTGCAGCCCATTTCCTCTCATCCAATATTAATGCCTTATGTGGACGCAGGAGTGAAAAAAATCACCCACTAAGAGTTCTCTATGAGCAGCAAAGTAAAAAAACAAACAAAAAGAAACAAATACATAAATTCATGTGTTTTAAACCCAAAACAACATATCAGAATGGAGTACTGTGTTTTCAGTGGATTTATTACTCGTGGTGCAACTCATTTCTTGCAAACATCTCAAGCATTTATGTGTTCTGTGGGTCCAGGGGTGTGGCAGAGTTAAAAAGGTTAAAACCAAAACTTGTTCGACCCTCATTTTTAAAAAGGGTTTTTAAAGTTTAAGGTACAAAAAATTGTGCAAAAAATTGTGCAAAATTGACTCGTGAGCTTTAAGTTGTTTTGTTTCATTTATAAGTTTGAGTAAAGCTTTATTATCACCCACGTTTTCAATTTAACAGCTACTTTTTGCATTGAGTTCAATAAATATAGACAATTTTAGAGCTGAAATTATCCAAATGGTTCAGTGAATACAGTTGTGCTCATAAGTTCACACACTCAGGCAGAACTGATGTTTTCCTGGTCCAGAAGCTGCACACGGGACGTTCTTGGATATTCAACATGATAATGATCCAAAACACAAAGTGGAGCTGTGGCTCCAGCAGAATAAAGTGAAGGTTCTGGAGAATAAAGTGAAGGTTCTGGAGTGTTCGTCTCTTCTGACCTCAGTATCACTGAGCCTCTGGGCAGATTCAAGCTGCAGTTCAGACAAGAGCCCAAGAATTTACAGGAACTGGAGCCTTTTGCCCAGAAGAATGAGCAGCTTTACCATCAGAGGAAAGAACACATCCACAACTATCACAAAAGACTCCAGCTTCACTGGGTCATTTGTGTAGTTTCTGTTTCATTCTGATTTAAAAAGAGGAAACACAGGAGTTTGATCAGAAACGGCTTCACCCAAGAAGCACCAACTATGAGTGAAAGAAAAGTGTTTGTGTTTCATTCATATTCTCTGAAACATGGACAAGAACTCATCTGTCAGGGTCTGTGAACTTATGAGCACAACTGTATGTGTGGAGTTTAAAAACACAGTGGAGCACGTCCTGTTCAAGCACAGGTGGAACAGAATGTTTTCTGAGAAGAACTCAGCCTAAATATGCAGGGTCTGTGTGTTAAACATGTGTGAATGAAACAAAATATAACTCCAGATATATTTGTGATGAGGAAACAGAACAGATCAGACAATAGTGCAATATAAAGTATAATATGGGCCCTTTAACTGTTTGTTCTCTTTCGTCTGTCTTCTATTCACAGAGATTCATTGTACATTTGTTGCTCTTGCTTTGAGCCTTAGATAAATGAGCAGCCGTTACCCCATAGTCCCCAATTCAACCTTGGACACTAACCCACTGTTAACCAACATTTAATGATCAGTACATGTTTTTATGGCTTGTTTTGGGTGGAGCTGCTGAAGCCACTGACCAATGCATGAACCTGTACCTTCTGTATAAAGTTTGACGGTTTGGTGACATCATGGGACGAGAGGGGGAGGAGGTCACCCAACACACAGCCAACCGGCTACGACAGGCTTTTTAGGGACACCATTTCCTCCAGGAGCTCATTATGGTACAGCCCACAGCAGCGGGCAGGGAGCAGGGACAGAGGTCATGTGCAAGGAGAAGCTACCAGCCTGAGGAGGAGGAAGAGGAGGAGGAAGAGGAGGGTGTTTTTGGAAAGGTAAAATGCGGTGACAACTTATTTGCGCAGAAGTACAGATGGTTTGAGACTTCTTGTCAGTTGTCAGTGGCCGATAGCTCTGAGCGGGATGGAATTTTGGTATTTTTCTGCACTTTTCTTAGCAAAAATGTCTTACATAATTCATGGCCTAAGAATAACAAGTCTTTTGCTATTTTGCTTCACTCTAATAAAGGCACGATGGTATAATGGTCTTTTTTTCTGTAGCGCTTTTCCTCCCTCAAGGCACTTTACATCAGGGAGCCACTCGCTTATTCAGCACTGTACACATAGCACTAGGGGAGAGGTGGGTTAAGTGTCTTGCCTAAGGACACAGCAACATCTGTCAGAGCTGGAATTGCACTAAAAACCTCTATCGATCATGTTTATGTTGAGAGCGGGATTCAAACCACCAACCTTCAGATCAGTGGCCAAACACTCTGAGCCCTTTACAACAATACTATAACTGTTAGAGGTATTTATTAGCTGAAATAACAGCATTAGCACAATGATTTATGTAGATATTAGGGATGTGCTGATGAGTCGATTAATCGATAATTGATCCTTCAGAGTTTGGTGGATCAGGTTCATTTTAATGGCCAAACTGAATGTCGGTGTCTGTGTAACGGAGCCTGAGGAGTCGAGGTCTGAGCACAAACTCTGGAGCCTCACAGTCCCACGTCTCGGCTCTGGCTCCTTGGAGATCCCTATATTCCTCAGAGTGTGTTTCCCTGCACATCAGTGTCCCGGGTATGATCGGGTTTTTGACTGTCCCGGTTTCACATGTTTACGCAGCATCTGCAACGCGACATACGCACAGAACAGACTCAGTATCAGCAGAACATCCTCTGTCACAGAGAGAACACTCATATTCACTGAGTCACAGAGAGAACACTCATATTCACTGAGTCACAGAGAGAACACTCATATTCACTGAGTCACAGAGAGAACACTCATATTCACTGAGTCGAGTCCTTTAGTCCCACAGAAGCTGAAGCAGCAGCACAAGGAAAGAGCTGCTTTTTTCAGCTCTTACAGTTTATGCAAATGAGCTGTGAGGTTTTAAGTTTAGTTTGTGTAAAACATAAACAAATGTTTAAAGCTGCATTAAACTCATTCTGATCTCACACTGATGAGGCTCTGGAGTCAGGACGTTTATATGTTGTAAAGTTGAGTTTATTTATGCAGATTAGTAATAATAATAACTTTAATATAAAATGTTAATGATTAATCGAAAATTGATTGTTAATTTTCCCGACAATCGATGAAGAAAATTGAATGGAAGCCCGTCCCTGGTGGACCTGCACTAAAGTCGTATGGGTCAGTGTACTGAAGAAAGTAGACTGTACTTCACACTGAAGGCGACGGACCTTAAAACAGAAGAACAGAACTTGGTCATTTGCAGTGGTCCAGTTATTCTTTTCTTGTCTTATGTATTCTGAGCATCCTGTTCACCAGAAGAACTCATGAGTTCATAAACACTTTTCAGAGGCCAGAGTAAAGTTTTCCATCACGGTAATAACAATAACAAGCACAGTTACTGATTCTTTGACTATAAAACACAATTAGATGCATTCAGCTGACTTATTTTGACCTCAAGATCCATTTAGCTCAAATACATGACAGAAAAATCAAGTAGAGGATCTATAAGCTGGAAATGGTTCAGGGATGAATACGAGTGAATGTAATTTTCCCTGTCCATTTGTATAGGTGTTTGCTTCAGAACCTCCAGGACCTTTACAAAGCGGTTAAAAGTTTTCCTGTCATTGATCCGCCCTCTTCTTTGCTCTGTGTTTTTCAATGAGCACACGGGCTGTTGCGCCTCTTTATCGTGACGATATTTCCACATCGTGTCTCGTGTGTCATTGCAGCTGTCACCGCAGAAGCACCAGGCTCGTTTAAGTTGTGTCCAAACATCCGTTATCTTTACATTTTGTTTTTGCCCTTCGCTGTCTTCAGTCCTTCTGTCCTCAGCGGCAGCATTTAGATTTTCGTGTTTGCTCGATTACACAGCGGTGGGAACAGGACCAGAACTGTGCACTCATAGTTTGCCTGAAAATTGGCTGAAAATGAGTCAATTACAAGATATGGAGAGAGGGAAAGCATTACTTTATTGATCCTGAGGGAAATTCAAGTTTTGGTGCAGCAAACTGTTACATTTTTGGCAAATTTGCTGTAATTTGGGATTTATGGGACTTTAACTGTACTCTATAGCACAAATTATTTACACAGCTTATTTATTATCTTATAATTACATGGCTAGAATTATACTACAAAACAACCTAAAAAACTCATTTACAGTAGTGTAAGTATTTGTACTTAGTCCTCACCCCTGAAATGACCCGATTAACACTATTAAAACAGTGTGATGAATAACAGAGCATCGCTGTGTGTTTCAGATGTACATCCAGACCACCACTCTGACCATCTCCCTGAGCCTGTCTGCCTCTGTGTCTCTGGGGATGCTCTACATGCCCAAAGTCTACATCATCCTCTTCCACCCCGAGCAGAACGTGCCCAAGAGGAAACGCAGCTTTAAGGTAGGTAACTATTGATTATTGATTATTCATTAACCATTAGAACTTTGTGCATGTGCATTTATAGTGATGCGTGAGCTTTGTCACAAGTGTTTGGAGCTCAAGGTTCAGAAAATTCATATACTTTGCCAAAATTCAGATCAGTGTTTCCTCGGTGGAGATCTCACTGTGGCAGTGAGTCTGTCGAGGCAACAAACTAGTGTAGTGATGGGGGCAAGTTCTGAACTTCCACATAAAACACCAATTTGCTTCAGACTGAAGAAGTTTAACTCCACTTTAACCCGTCTGACAACAGCCACGAGTCTAACAAACCAAACGCTCTGCCTGGTTCACTCATTAGTGTCTGGAAACGTTAGAAAACTTTATAAGCAGCCTTAGCATTACCTTTGTCGATCTCCCACTGTGCAGGCGAAAACCCGAAAGACTCGATTGTTGATGTTGTTTCTAATCCCGTTTATTTACGAGTGAATAATATTTTTTGAAAACGCTAAAAAAATACATTCCCGAACCGTTTTCCTTCAACAACTCAGTTTCTCTTCTTCTTCACCGTCAGTAGTCGATTCTCACTTGTTGTTTCTGTCGCTCGAGCCTCTCGCCGCCACTGGAGTCGACAATCGAGTCTTTTGGGCTTTGGCCTGTGGGAAATCAACAAAGGTAATGCTGTTCATAACGTTTCCAGACACTAATGAGTGAACCAGGCAGAGCGTTTGGTTTGTTAGACTCGTGGCTGTTGTCAGATGGGTTAAAGTGGAGTTAAGCTTCTTCAGTGTGAAGCAAATTGTCGTTTTATGTGGAAGTTCAGAACTTGCCCCCATCACAGCACTAGTTTGTTGCCTTGACAGACTCACTGCCACAGTGAGATCTCCACCGAGGAAACACTGATCTGTGCCGTTTTTTGACTTCTGACAGAATCCAATCACCTCTAGAAACGGACTTTAGCTTCAGACGTGCCGGAGTTACACTTTAAGGTTAAAGACACAATGATGGAACCTATCCAGCTACAGTTAACTAATATACATAATGGCACCACCAACCTGCTGGTCTGTGAATCTGATTAATTAGCCCCCTGGATGCTATCATACCTCTAATATTAAAGAAACACTGTGTAACATCTGCTACCTGCTCGTGTCCATGAAGCCGGCAGTCTGGTGTTAAACTTAAAAAGTAAATCTCCATGAAGACCAGGCCACACAGGTCGGATAAGAGGACTTTGTAATTTAATACAAAAGCGATAGATGAGTCTGATGCCGTACGGTGCAACTTTCCAGGCAAAGCAATGACGTCTCCATGGAGAGAGGCAGATAGAGGAGCCTCCACCAGAAAAATCCCACAGTTCCTTTAAAGTTCATTGGAAAAATGAATGGAAAATTGACTTGGCGCTAAAATACCAGCACTATGACTCCCGAGCCCTCCCTCTCTCTTCGCTCTCTCTTGGTCCTTTCCGTCACGGTGATTCCTGCACAGTTTTACCTGACTCCAGTGCAGGGTTGTACACAGCAGCAGACAGCGGTGTGGGGCAGTGATTTTACAAAATAGATGTTGAAAATAGAGCGCTTTTTGTTTTCCGTGTATCTCCTTTTTCTGCAGGCCATCGTGACAGCTGCCACCATGTCGGGCAAACTCAGCCAGAAGGGAGGGGACCGGCCCAACGGGGAAGTGAAGACTGAGCTGTGTGAGAGCATGGAGACCAACAGTGAGTAAGAGAACACTGCCTTTTATATCTACACATATAAAAACAGTCAGGGTTAGGCTTAGAATAACTACACTTTCAATAGCCTTAATAAAACATGAACAAGGACTGAATTAGGCTTAGTAACTACTTCATTAAGGGGATTAGGATTAAGATCGCACTTACTAAACCTGAATTATTTTTAATGAACTACTTTGTTTTTTATGAATTATCATGTGCTATTATTATGAACTGACTCTTGTGAACTTCAAGCCATGTTATAATGTTATAAAGATCCTCAAAAACAGACCTGGAGCAGTGCTTTGCTTCATTCACACATGTTTGAGTAGCTCTGTTCCACTTTGTGATGTCATGCAGTGGTAGTTTTCAAGTTAACGGCTACATTTTCCCTTTAGTTCAGCAGAGGTGGGCAAATCCAGAGCTGAAATCACCCAAGCGATTCCAGTGAAGGTGTATTTAAAAACACAGTGAAGCGCTTCCTGTATCACCCCATGACATCACAAGGTGGAACAGAGTGTTTTCTTTCAGTTTGAGAGAAGAACTCAGCCTAAATATGCAGGGTTTGTGCATTAAACGTGTTTGAACGAGACAAAACACAACTCCAGGTAATGTTTGGATGAGGAAACAATATTATAACATAGAGTCGAGAATCAGAGGCACATTTTACATCATGCAACAAGTGCAGTGTCAAAATAGACTGAAAATTTAAAATGTTACACTTTATGCAAGAACAATTTTACCTGAACATTTAAAGTTCCATTTGCATGAGCAGGAGTTTGATTATGATTACAGAGCAGTACAATAGTTCAACTTTTCAACACTGGAGCAATCAAATAATTTGGTATTAGAAGTGAACGTGGAAATGGGGCATAACTCTAAAGCAATCAGCCCAACAACATACAAGAATATGTCCAGGTTTTAGCTGCAGACGCCCCACACTGAAAAATTATCACTCTATTAAGTGTACTTGTGATGAAAACCTCTCCCAAATCACCTCCCAAATTATGCAGATGATTTTGACTTTGCATATAGAAGGACGCCACTTCTGCTCGTGTTAGTGGAGTGTGCAGAATATATTTTTCCACATGTGAATGGGTCTAGCTGATTATATTAGGCTGTATAGGCCTGTCACACTAACACATTCTGAAGTGGGATATTTTGCTACAGAGATAAACTGCGATAAGGAATAATACTGAAACTACTTTATGCCACTGACACAATAACAATAATGCAAAATAAGTCCAATAAACCATTAAAAAAACAGACAGTATTATTCAAAACGCATGAGCCGCAACAAAGAAATAGAGTGAAGTAATAATTTGTCATAGAAATGATTTATTCATCCTTCAATACCTCAAATCTTATGATATTACAACTAAAATACCCCAAATCTCCATATTTTACAAAGAAAATGTCCACAAGATAAAACATATATGCAGCTCTCATATATTTAACGATATGTGCATATTATCGTGTCATTATCACGACAGGTCTGTTATCAGCTCCTTGGTCAAATTGTACCTATAAATATCATACAAACACTGCCGAGCTAAAAGTCACTGTCTGGACAAACAGGAGTAGCCAAATTTCAAACTAAATAATAACAAATCTGCGTTTTAACTCGTAGAACCTGCCCAAGGACAAGTGCAGTTTCCAGTGAGCTGCATGTGGTGTGTTTGAGGTCTGATTTTCCATAGGATAGTGGAGCGTGCAGCGTGTCCCTTTCATATCCTGCTGCACGGACAGTCAAGCAGCTCTTCAAATACTCATGTTCAGCCTCCTGCATCAGCGACCTGCACGAGGGGAGCATCATGACCGCCCTGCACATTTAGTATTAGCATTATTACTCCAAAATACAGAGTGATTTTATGACGGTCCTGATAATGACCCAGAGAAAAAAGAGATAAAAGAAGAAGAAAAGACAAAGGAACAAAAATAGAATTAAATACACCATCAAACCGGTGTTGTTCTTATGAAATACATTTTCAACATTTTCTGTTGCCGGGTGGTAAAAATAATTTTCCATGATCATTAGATTGAAATAGTGTTCACAGTATATTGTTTTGAGTTTGTGTGTTAAAATTATTTTGTATATTGTGGCCAAAACTCTGGAGGGAGTATGTCTGGGAACGCCTCTGGAGGAGCTGGAGGAAGTGTCTGGGGTGGAGGAAGTCTGGGAGTCCCTGCTTAGACTGAAGAAGAAGAAGAAGAAGAAGAAGAAGAAGAAGAAGAAGAAGAAGAAGAAGAAGAAGAAGAAGAAGAAGAAGAAGAAGAAGAAGAAGAAGAAGAAGAAGAAGAAGAAGAGACAACAGATTATTAATTATGGAAGTAATCTTGACTTTTGAAAAATCTTCAAATTTGAGGATCTAAATCTAAATTTCTATTCCGTATCTTCATATCCGAATCCCACTCGTGGACATTGTCTTTGGCTGAGTTCATGTCTTACACTCTAATCACAGAAGGTCGTGTGTTTTAACCCTTTTTCTTTGTATGCATATGTTTTTGACCCGGGGGCAAAGCATGTTTTCCTGTCAGCAATTCATTAGCATCACTGAAGGAAGCAGGTCAAAGGTCATTCTTTAAGACAGTAATTAGCGCTGTTAGCTGCACATATGCACACGCACAGAGTTGCGTGGTTAGATTTCTATTTACTTATGTGGATCATCTTCAAAATAATATTAAGAAGGATGAATTATGAGACAAGCAAAACCAGAAGTCATAATTTATACATGTATTATTCTTTTTTTTAGCACAACCCTTCTATAGGCCAACAGTGTACATCCCTTACCACAACATTTCCATTGATGTCCATCCACCCATTCATCTTCTCCCGTTTAATCCAGCTGGGTCGCGGGGGCAGTTTGCTGCCCAATCCTCACAGCACCTGACCCCCTATGAACCCCTCTGCAGGTGGAGCCACAGGAGGGTGGACAACATGGTCCTTGGTGTTAGTTCAGGTGCTGCATGTTTTGGGTTGATGGGGGAAACTGGAGCACCTGGTGTTGCCACTCAGCCACCGTGCCGCCATTGATGTAAGATAAATTATTATAGACTATTTGAGATTAAATAAAATTGCCCAAAGAGCTAGAAAAGTCGAACCTGACCTGAGAAAAATCTATGACTCGTCCTGTGAGGGCAGCAGTTTATTGCCAGTTGCTATTACTGCTTTTAAAGTGGGACTAAACACCTAAACTCCAAGTGCCAAAACCACAGTTCAGACAGAGCTGCTAAACTGGGCAGGGCTAAAGGGGAGAGCAGGTCTGGAGGTATAAGGACAGTGTGATTGGTCGAACAGGTATCTACACTTTGTAATCAGGAATCAGGCTTTACTCAGGACAGTCCTGTGTGACGTCACATAGTACTTGAAATGGCAGTGGTAAGTGGAGGCAGCACACAGTCAATCCAAATTTTCCTAGATTGTGGGAAAACAAGTTGTTTGAATGTTTCCTCATCAAAAACATACTTGGAATTAGGTTTTGTTTCATTCACACTAATACAAGAAGTGCTCCACTGTGTTTTTAAACTCCATACACCTTCAGTAGAATTATCTGGACAGTTTCAGCCCTACACTTGCCAATCTCTTCTGACCTAAGTGTAAAAGGTACAGTAGGTGGGACAGAACCATTGAACTATAGTAAAATCTGGAAGATGAATCCAAGATGGCGCCGTATTGTTTTCAATGGCTGTGCTCATTGGAGCACCACTGCAAAAAATATTTTTACTTCCACATTTACTTCCTGTTTATAGCCCAAGACTGTTGGGCTGTGACGTCAGAAATGCAGTGTTGACCGTTCACGAGCTGCTGAGCGGAGCTAGCGCGGCTCAGAGGGGCGAGGCTAACTCTTACTGAGCTGATTTTTAGGCACTTTGATGATTACTTTTTTTTTAAAGTTCAAATTGTAAAAATACAGAAGAATCCCTACAAAATCTGACCTTTCTGAAAGCTGTGGACGCCCTGTCAGCTGAACACGGGCAGTTTGATTTCTCCAAAAATGCTCTGTGCTTCTATGGGAGATTTTTTCCCTGCAGTTCCTCGTTCAGCCACACATCAGCCTGTGGTCACGGACAGAGGCCTTATCCAGCTCTTATTATACATCCATGAGCAGAACATTTAAAATGTAACCAGACTAATAATAAAGACGCACTCAAACATGTGTGAATGAACTCAACTCTTGGTATGTTTTGATGAGGTAACAACATTATAACATGGGTTAACGCTCACAGCAGTAATTTCTGTATAATATAGGACCTTTAATCAGTAAAAACACTTGCCATTACTACACACTAGAGCTGGGCGGTATGACCAAAAATTGATATCACGGTATTTTTTTAAATTATCACGGTATTTAACAGTATTTGTGTCTTTGGCTAAGTGGAGTGTGATAGAGTTGGTAATATCATTCCAACGTTTGCTTTTCTTGTCATAGACGGTCCCTTTAGCAAACGCGCCCACCAGGGACGTCTTGTGCTGCAGTGCCAACGTTACGCAGAGATTGGGGAGAAGATGCAGATTTTACTTTCATGCAATCTTCGTATTCCAGGATATGATTGTGGCGGAGGTGGTGAAGCAAGTTGCTTGTGTTGCCTCCTGCAGCTAAAACATTAGCTCGACAACACTTACAGATGATGCGTGTTTGATCCACGTCAGAATTTTTAAAACCAAAGTATTTCCAAACAACAGGCACGGCTCCCTTTTTCGGAATGAGTTCTGTGTCTGTGTCATTTTCTTCGTCCATGCTCACCGCTCAACTCACTATCCTTACCACCCTAGTCTCTGCCACTACCGCTCTCCTGCAGAGTCGGCTTGTTTGGTGTAACACTGAAAAACAGCCCCCGCTCAATCTACCGCTGTGCGACGTTCCGCCGCTCTGTGTTGCCGACATATGCGCGCACACACGGTGTGGCGGTAAATAAAAAATTCATATCATAAAAATAAAAATTACCGGTATACCGGTTCAAACGGTTTACCGCCCAGCCCTACTACACACTATACTTCACTCAAAAAAATTACACGAGTATGAAGAAAATATTGAATTTATTAGCAATACTATGAGAAATGTCCAGTGTCCAATGTCTTTTCCTCTAAAAACGTAACACAACCCCACCGCCCAAAAAAAACAAAAAACAACTGACACTTTTCTGAATGTTTGCAATGTATGTTTTTTTTTTTCTATCAAGGACTTATTTTCCCATGCCTGAGCTGGTGTGATGGAGAGTGAAAGGAGAAGTGAAAGAGCCTGCGTGAAAGCACCAGCGTATAACAAAGGCGCAGTTAGAGGCCGGGGCTGCTGCAAAAACATTGACATTTTCCCTGGCACGCTTGAGGGGACACAAGATGTAATGGGTTTCACAAAAGAATCTACATCTCAGGTGGAGAGGTGGCACAAACAGGAAACACCATCACTTTCTCACTTTCTTCATCTATTTTTCCAATCCTTTGGCTTTTATATTTCAAATGGCGTCACTGAAAGAAGTGCAATAGCGGGTTTTGTGATCGTGGGTTGAAGTCAAGTAGCTGGAGTTTTTTAGAGAAATGGAACTGACAGGAGAATGATAATACATGCTGACTATGACTAGGCTTCTGTCTATAGCTGCTCGTCCTGTCAGCTATACAGGAGATTTATGTGTGTGTGTGTGTTTGTATATTTATATATGTGCAGACTGTATTGTGCCCATAGAGCAGTGTGTCTCTCAAAGGAACTGTATACAGCCCACAATCTTACAGTTTAAAAAAATACTACAATCACAGCTGAACCTGGGCAGCAGTGCCTTGACCTGCCAATAAAGCACATATGAAACATTACCCGTAATGGTTATAAACATATCTATCTTAATTCAGACAAGCATACGAAACAGGTCAGATCTGTAGACTGGCCACCCTCCCAACACTGCAAATGTTGGTCTGTATGTGATTGAAAAATAAATACTTATACTAAATACTAATACTTTCTCACTGTGAGCTAATGATGTTAGTTAGTGAACAGGGGCAGTTCACTCTGTCCTCCCTCTGGGGCTGTACTCAGTTAACTCAGAGCATGATAAATCCTAGTGCCTCAAGCCAGTAATCAAATCAAATCTGGCTTCTGGGCGGGAGCTGGAAAGCGGCTTGAATGTAAAAACAGTGTCCAGATGACCACTGGCAAAACGTTTTCTACATTGAACAATGCCTGGACAAAGGAGGGATGACGGCGTCTGCTGGAAAAGGGGTCATCTCTCCACAATAATGAATAAGTGAAATGTCAGATGTCACAAACAGCGAACTCTCCACCGGAAAAGTGACATACGACAAACGATATGAACCAGTGCTAATGAGAGGAATGTCATATTGACTATGTGCCTTACTTAAGGGATAGTTTGGGATTTTTGACATGAAACTGTACGTCTTCATCAGCAGAGTCGCATCAACACTGACTTACCTCCCGACAGCGTCTGAGCTCAGTTCTTCCCCGGTTTTGGTGCTGATGAAAGTGTCCGGCAAGTTGGCTGAGGTCATGAAAATAAAGTGTTTTTCTTCTCAAAACAATATGTGTTCAAAAGAGTAAAACATTTACATCACAAAACGTGAACGGAAAAAAAGTCAAACCTCATTATCGCTTAGTACTGTTTTCTGTATGGTCGTGTCACTGCGCTGCTGCCTCCAGGTGAAGCTGTGCCTGTTTTACTGTGTGAAAGTTATGACGACATGTGTAACTACGACACTTCTAATGAAGACGTGGCCTTTAGCACAGAGCCAAGGGGAGATCTTTATGAACCCGAATATACTGAGGCCCAAATTCACCAGATGGAGTCAGAACAGCAGAGACAGAGGAGGGACTGAGGGACGAGCTGAAGAACCTGGAGTTTTGTTGTTCCAGCCTGAGAACCACAAGTCTGCACCATTTATTATATATATTCTTCTATATCTTATACAGGCTTATACACTTATCGCTGTAGCTCTCACGTTTGCTCTACGCTCTGAGCACAGAAACTGCCGAACTACTGAAAAAAGTGTTGGATTCGTGCGGCTTCACCTGGAGGCAGCAGCGCAGTGACACGACCATACAGAAAACAGTACTAAGCGATAATGAGGTTTGACTTTTTTTCCGTTCACGTTTTGTGATGTAAATGTTTTACTCTTTTGAACACATATTGTTTTGAGAAGAAAAACACTTTATTTTCATGACCTCAGCCAACTTGCCGGACACTTTCCTCAGCACCAAAACCGGAGAAGAACTGAGCTCAGACGCTGTCGGGAGGTAAGTCAGTGTTGATGCGACTCTGCTGACGGAGACAGATTCATGTAAAAAATCCCAAACTATCCCTTTAAGTCTAACATTTTTTTTTGCTACTTACAGTATTCTGAATTATATCATCGTTTATTTATTTGCTCTTTGGTCTAATATTGTGATGTGTGATCTAATGTATTCATTGTAAAGTCATTTTTCTTATGGATAAATGAAGTTTGTATAAATAAAATCTAAGGTAAATGTTGTGCAGCAGCGACTGTTCCAAACAGACTTTCCAAACTTGTTATCTGTGGTTTTGTCTCTTTTATCTAAAGCATGTCTTGAACTGTGCGATAAATATTCAAACAATTATTAATGCCGTTTTTCTCTGTCTCTCTTGAACAGCTTCATTAACTAAGACGACATATGTGAGCTACAGCAATCACGGCATCTGAGTGGATCACGGAGGGAAACGGACACATGAATGAGAAGCGGCTTTTCTGTGGGCGGAGCCGAGCCAAAGAGCAAAGCGCAGATTCATCTTCTGATTGGTCGAGGCACCGGCTGACATTCCGAGTGGCCAATGGCATCCAAGCATGAGACATTTTGTATTGTTCCACATCCAAACCACGAGCGAAGTGGGACCACGTAAACAGCCAATCGTTGTGCCTGCTTTCCTGCTGCTCACAGCTCATTGGTCCTACTACGAACTTACTGTTTAAAAAAGAGACAATGTGAAAAAAGTGACATGCCATAGGACACTGTGGTGGACTGAGTAAAAAATCGACAAATGCACAAAAAAAATCACAAAACAATAAAGAAGCACAAAAAACAAATGTAGACTTAATATCTAAAAAGGGCAAAGACGGGGCGGGGAGAGAGATTTAACAGATTTTAAAAGATATTTAAAAGAGAATTGTATGAGAAAATCTATGAGACTCAAAGCTGTTTGTTGTTATTCTCCTTGTAAGTATTTTTGTGGTCGTGCTGATTTTTTCATTCTTGTCTCCCGTTGTCCAATGGATCGCCCTGCATACTGAGATGAGTGTGTCCTGCTGTCTTGGCTAACCGGGTCGTAGCCTTGGGTCGTGTACCTGTACAATGCCATGGTTGAAGCATGCCAGTTTTTATACAAAAAGGAGATTTATTTATAATAAAGGAATGTTTTGCAAATGTGTAGATTGGTGTTTGTGTTTTTGAAATAATGAGCTCAACAGGATGTAATGATGACCATGTAAATGTAGATCTGTAATATCCCAGAGATAAAAGGCAGCCCAGAGAAAATTAGTATATGAACAAAAATATTTATTCAAATATTGTATTCAGGATTTTATTTTCAGCTTATTTTGGTTTGTATTACTCAGGGTAGAACTTGGACCATAGCTCCTCTAGTTTAGAGATATGTACAGTGACCCCTGGTTTATGGCGGGGGTCATGTTCCAAAAAGAACCCGCGACAGGCGAAATCCGTGAAGTATCAGCTTTATTTTTTACAATTATTATACAATACAATACTGAACTATAGAATGAAACCAAAGATCAAAACCTGTTTTCAGGCCCAAGCATTTAAAAATAGAAAAGTTTTCTTACAAATAACTCTGATAGTTTTTAAAAATACTGTAAATAATCATTTTAATAATGAATAGGAGGTTGGACATTGTGACTCAGGCGTATTTCTCAGTCCCTCTGACTGAGCCTCTTCATCCTGACTCCTGTAGAGTCTTTTTCTACTGAAGCTGTGGTGCAGCGTCTTTTTCTACTGAAGCTGTGGTGCAGCGTCTTTTTCTACTGAAGCTGTGGTGCAGCGTCTTTTTCTACTGAAGCTGTGGTGCAGCGTCTTTTTCTACTGAAGCTGTGGTGCAGCGTCTTTTTCTACTGAAGCTGTGGTGCAGCGTCTTTTTCTACTGAAGCTGTGGTGCAGCGTCTTTTTCTACTGAAGCTGTGGTGCAGCGTCTTTTTCTACTGAAGCTGTGGTGCAGCGTCTTTTTCCCAGAACAAACCGTAGATTCATTTATTCCGTAAAGACGCCTACAGCCGCAGAGCTTCTACCTTCAGCAGGTCCAGAAGTTCCTCTTTTTCTGCGATAGTTTCATCTTCCTCGGCCTTTTGCCTTTGTCGTGCAGAACATTTCCTCCACATTGTGGGTTTTGTCATGGAGAAAATTTGCAAAGGTAAATTTGTCGGGCTGAACAGAGACGAGAAATGGAAACTGTTGACATTGGTCTAAGTGAAAGACCAACGTCAACTTTTTTCACTTCTAGACCACAGTCCATCAGCCAATCAGGATTCAGAACACAATGCACTGGAAAAAAAAATCAAAAAAATCTGAGAAACAGCAAAGCCGCGAAAGGTGAACCGTGTTATAACGACGGTTCACTGTATATCAAAAATCATGTAACTGCTGCCATTTTTTCTTTTGTTTTTTAGCTTTTCTTCCATAACAAAAGTGTATATACAGTATGTTATAATTTAATACATTTTAGATTGTGTTTCTCAACTCCAACTCTAAGATTACACTGACAGTATAGAAATATAATTGGATCTTTCTGTTCACAAACTCCTGCCGATGACGAGCCTGTGCTGTGGAGTAATTCCTTGGCAAAAAAAAAAAAAAGAAATCCTTAATTAAATTTCTTTGAACACCCAACAGTAAATCCTTTTGGAGACAGGAGTGAAGGACGAATCGATCGCTTTAACTGAATCACTATTAGATTGACTGTATAATGAGATCGGTCATAGCACTCAAACACTCCAAATAAACACAACAAAGCTGAAAATTACAATATTATCAACCCAATTTACCGGTATTAGTGCTTCGGCATGAGTGGAAAATTGCTCTGCTCTGCTATTCTAAAAGCTTTGATTCATAACATTTTATGCCTTTTATCAGACTCAAATTGTCTCTTGAGATCCTGGGGTATTTTAGTACTTTCAGCTAAGTGCAAGTAGGTCTTTCTCCGTCTGAAAACACAGACAGATATGAAAGAGTGTCACATACAGAGGTAAATACTCAGCAAAACTGTGCAGTAGATTCCTCCAGCTCGGTGCTCCTGATCACGACCCAGGGGACAGACTCATTTCCTTGGACAATAAAGTGCACAAACACATCCGAATGGCAAAGATTTATACAATACACAATCAGAGGTTCAATGGATTCTTTATTGCAGTGATATAAACTTTACTTAAAGGTGCATTGGGGAACTTTTGTCCTGCTGTTGCTTTGTCTAAGTGTTTGGCATTTAACCTTTTTATCTCCATGGAAACAAGAATGCCGCCCGGCCAATGGGGCTGCAGGGAAAGATCGATTCGGTGACATATCGTGATTCTTCACTGCACAATTCTCGAATCGATTCAAAATGCATCTGAATCAATTTTGTAAAATAATATTTTTCACTAAAATTCATTAGTTGCCTTCACTGTTCTCATGATTTAAAACAGTAAAAAACATATATTTCTCATACAATTTGGTTCTCGTGAAGGTGCAGTTGACAACAGAAGCAGAAAACAGAAGTAATTATTCATAAACTGCAATATTCAATTCAATTCAATTTATTTTTGTAGCACCCAAAATCACAACAACAGTTCCCTCTAAGGGCGTTCCAAGATGACATGCACATCATGATATGTAGTGTATCATCAGACTCAAGGCAATGCACACCCCTACCGGCCAAGTCATGGGTCAGATCTGTGGAGAGGCGAGCCCACGCTCAAATCAGAGTTCTGCACGGGTCTGATTTTGACAAACCGCACCCGCCCGTACCCAACACCCGAACCACACCCGAGCCATAACTTTGTATTCTGCACTCGCAAATAAAAACGTGAGGTTTGAGGATGAAAGTGGCAGAGATTTGTGGGAATGTGCAGCAAAAACATGTGGATTTTACATTGAATCATCCTGTAAAAACAGTGGCACGTTTGCATTTCACTAAAACACAGTTTTTTGTTCACACATGATGTTTTGTAAACCGCAGATTAGACCTGCGCTCTCCTGCGTCCGACCCCAACCCCGACACAGCATTTTTCACCCGTTTCTTTCAAATTTGCAGGTACCTGAACCCGTGCAGGACTCTACCTCAAGTAAGAATGTTTTTCCAGTGTATGTTTGAGTGATTAAACACATGTCATTTTATACCTTTAATGCCGAACTGTGGAATATTTCTGGTCACCCTAACTCATGCCATAACATAGTAGTGTCGCCTGAACCAAAAAAGTTGCTGTAAAACTTTCTGCTGGGGCCATCTGCTGCTCCCTGCAGGTGTTACTGCTTCTCCAGGAATGTTGCACAGTAGGACATTAAACTCCATTTACTGGGGTTTTCATTGCTAAAAATACACTATCAGCAGCCTCCCTTTTAACAGATCTGAGCTGTAACTTGGCCCACCTGCTTTTCTCCAAAGAAATAAATAAAAGCTGTACTACGGAACATTCTGGAGAAGCATCTGATACTTTGCAGCAGATATCAGGTGTATCAGGTGTATTTTTTCTTGCGCTTTCAGTCTGTTTTCAAACCTTTTTATCTGTGTTTGCTATGTGTGCTTGTGTCATCATGGTAACTGCTGAACATTCCACCCATAGAGATGCATGTAGAACACCCCCAACGTGATGTGACCCCAAAGTATCGATAACAAAGATGTGCATGGTGCGTTTAAGAGCTCCATTCGTGCTGTTCAATGAATTCTGTGCTTTGATTTTGAGTCTTCACATATTATCTGTTGTAAAATGCCTCTTCAGATCCCTGGCAGTAGTTTCAGTTTCTCCTCAGGTCTGCGCTGGACATGGGAAACAGACCTGGTGCATTTTAAGTGGACACAACTCCCTGCTCTGTAACTC
Source organism: Odontamblyopus lacepedii (assembly GCA_034769755.1). Classification (NCBI taxonomy): domain Eukaryota; kingdom Metazoa; phylum Chordata; class Actinopteri; order Gobiiformes; family Gobiidae; genus Odontamblyopus; species Odontamblyopus lacepedii. Next base: position 51,841,480 of record CM068344.1, read on the forward strand.
CTGAAACCTCATCCTCATCCAAGCCTCCAAAATCCAGGGAGCTCAAAGGGCCAGTCAGATGCATCACTGACTCCATTCTGCTCGGACCAGAGAGATCGATACCGCTCAAGGCGGTGAGAAGCACCTGTGCACCATGTGCACCATGTGCACCATGTGCACCATGTTCACCATGTGCACCATGTGCACCATGTGCACCATGTGCACCATGTGCACCATGTGCACCATGTGGACCATGTGGACCATGTGCACCATGTGCACCAGGCAGCTGTACGACTGTCAGTCTGGAGGTGGTTTGCAGCGTGTTCAAAGCTCAACACTTTTACATGATGTATTATTCATTTTGACTGTGAACTATTGAAACATGAGAGTTCCCCGATCCTACAGTGTTGTCCACAGGTGGTTTTTCCATGTACGCAGATGTTTTATTTTGATTCTCACACTTCTGTCTGTCGTGGGCTGATGAAACCAGTGTCTTTGTAAAGTACAGAGATGTGTGTGTTCTTATAACTGGCAAATGGGGCAAAAGAAAACAGAGGGAACCATAGATACACCTCCAAGATGAAAACTTGGTTCTAAACTAGAATCAGAAAGTTATTGAGTCACAGAGTCAGTATAGAGTAATAATACCTGACACATGTACGTGTAGACATGAGAATATAACTCCCTTTACATGTGTAATGTCCGTATTTTTCTATAAGTCGCATCAACCAAAAAATGCACAATGAAGAAGAAAAAACATATAAGTCGCACCGGAAATTTGGGAGAAATGTATTTTATAAAATCAGAGACCAAAAAGACAAGTTATAATAATAAAAACAACCCAATAAAGAAGAATCCGTGTGTCATTTGTTTGTTCGTTTTTCAATATAGAACCAAAAATAAGAAAACAAAAAACAACTCTTTTCTTTATTATTTGTCTCTAAAACCAAAATGAAAAAACATATAACGATTTGTTTTTTCTTTTTTGATTCATATAAACGATTCATATATTTGGTCTATGGGCTCAGGGTGAAAAATGTAATAAATAAGTCGCACCTGAGTTTAAGTAAAACAAGTGCGACTTATAAAAACACATCTCAAAGGCACATTTACATTTACTTAAGCCTTATTATTTTATTTTATGATCTTCATCATTTATCTGGTTTTACCTCCTGTACAACTATTCACAGTGTTTACAGATAAAGCCATTTACACTCATTTAGTACTAACCATTACATCACTGCATCACTATAACGACTAGAACAATATTAGATTTGTATAACGTTTTAATCTGCTTCATGTTTGAACAGTGTTTAAGTCGCTCAGGCTGTTCCATATTTTCACCCCACAGATACACAAAAGCTCAGGTTTATATTGTGCTGTTCCTCTCAGCTTTTACCCACTTCTCTTTCTATAAATACATTTGAAATATTTACAGGTCATTTTAAGATTTCTCGCCAAATAAATCATAATTCAACCGTCATAATGTGTAATATCGATGTTGATATTTTGCAGCTGCATTAACGTTCCCTGGAGGTGACGCTAACCAGAGGCACTGCTCTATCTGAAGGTCAGTTTGTCTCAGAAAATATTATCACAAAATAAGAAGCATCAGCCAACGGTTTAAGTCGCTCTCACCTTTTTATGCTTCCTTTAGTTTACTGTATATATAAATAACCCAGTAGATTTGATCATTTTTAACTGTGGCTTTAGAACAGTAGGTTTGGTTTAATCTGATTTTCATAATTTGATTAAATCAACCAAGAAATGTACAATTTGTGCCATATTAATATGCAAATGGCTGCACGCCGGTGCTGAAGCCCTGCAGAGATCCCCAACCATCTGTATTCATATTTCACAATTACATAATATTTAATTACAAAAATCTCACGGAGCAATTGGCTCTGTTTGTTTAGGGATTCAGATGTTATAATGAAACACATAAGAAATAAGGTCATTATTTGATCTTCAGCCATGAAAATCCTTCTTTCAGACGAAGCACCTGTCACGGCTCTATTTCCACGTGTGAAGAACGGCCTCATGGGAACTGTAGTGCTCCAGCCGCAGACGCCGTGTCTTCCTCTGTCATTTGATTAGTGTAAACCAAAGTGGGATTAGCTCTCTGACAAATGTAACACCAGCGCTCACAGTCTGGGGGGCACTTGTGTAAAAGTCCTCATAGCGCCACCAGATGGACGGTGACGTCACTGCGGCAGGCGGCGAGTACAGCGGCGACACCGGCTCTTCGCTGTGATTAATTAGCCCGGAATTGGACTGACATGAGAGCGTCAGTGCAGGTGTGGATCACAGGCGCCCGACCAAGCGCAGACATCTCTGTTCAACTTCAGACGCTTTAATTAGAAATGAGAGATAAAAAAAACTCATTCAAATTCCTGTGGCTGAAGAGGGTTTGTTACATAAGACAAAACAACAGAGTTTATACAGTGGATGTAATGTAATATTAATGAATTATTTTTATTGTTTTGACTTTTCTATGTCTATGAATTTATATATGGATGAACTTATTAAAAGCTGAATTAAGCAGAATAATAAGTAATAAATCAAGTGGATGACAGAAAGTGAGCAGAAAGTATTTCCCAATAGGGGCACACAGAATACAGAGATTCACTGTAGGAAATCGTACATAATTAAGAATCTTTTAAATTTGGGGCGACTCAGATTTAAATTTGTGGTATTAATTGTGGTACTGGATGTGGTTTCTGTCTTCAGTCAAGACAGAAAGGTTGAGAAACGCCCGTGAGCTCCTGTCTGGTTCGGTAACTTGGACTCACATTCACAAAACAAACTCCAGCGTATTGTAAACAAATCATCTAAAATCATCGGTCACACTCTCCCCTCCATAGACACACTTTATCATAGACGCATCACACAGAGAGCCAAAAGAATCACCTCAGACCCCACACATCCTGCCAATAATCTGTTCAAACTCCTGCCCTCCGGGAGGCGCTACAGGTCCATCATATCCAAATCTGTCAGATTCAAGAATAGTTTCTTTCCCGCTGCCATTCGGAGTCTAAACCAATCCTGTTCATAACTGGATATTTATCTGTTGTGTGTGTTGTATTATGCAAGTATGTTGTAAATTTGTTTTGTTCTGCAACAGACACAGAAGATGTGAGCATTTCTTGCTGTACTGGAAACAAATTCCACCAACTTGTTGTGTGGCCATTAATAAATGATTCTGATTCTGATTCTGATTCCAGCTTCCTGTTTCTGTAATAAGTGATGATATAGTTATAATGGTCTCTTCTGTATGTTGTGGGCTTCTCTTCTTTCCATGACACAAATATGACATGTTCCTGAGGCTCTGCTGCTTCAGGGTTTTTAGGTGTTTTCTCAGATGTTTTTATGGTTTTACTGAAATATAATTAGAATCATTTCATAAGCATCAAAAGCTTTTTTCTGACAGTTACACTGAGTTCATGCAGCAAGTCAATATTTGCAGTGTTGACTCTTCTTTTTCAAGACCTCTGCAGTTCTCCCTCAATCAGCTTCTGGACCAAATCCTGACTGAGGCCGTCTGTTCTTACATCATCAACGCTTTGAGTTTGTCAGAATTTGTGTTTGTTGTTTGTCCACTCGCCTCTTGAGGATTGAGCACAAGTTCTCAGTGGGATTAAGGAGTTTCCTGGACCTAAAATCTTTATGTTTTGTTCCCTGAGCTTTAGTTATTCCGTTTGCTTTATGGGAAGGTCCATCCTGCTGGAAAAGGCTTCGTTCATCACCAAACTGCTCTGGACGGTTGCTCTCAGAGGACGTCCTGGTACCAACATGAATATTTGTAAGGTAAGGTTTATTTATACAGCGCTTTACACAGACACATGTCCCCAAAGCGCTTTACACAGTATTCTTCATTCACTCCAGACCCGGTGGTGGTGCTACTGTTGTAGCCACAGTTGCCCTGGGGCAGACTGACAGAGGTGCGGCTGCCAGGCCAAGTGGCGCCAACGGTCCCTCCGACCACCACCAACACTCACTCACACCTACAGTGCAGGTTTTGAGTTGATGGGGGAAACCGGACACGGGGAGAACATGCAAACTCCACACAGAAAGGCCCAGGCGACCTGGAGATCGAACCCACAACCTTCTTGCTGTGAGGCCTGAGTGTTGCCACTCAGCCACGTGCCGCCGTGTTTGTGTTATTCTCAAATCTTTTGGCCATGACTGTACAGCACTATTATTACTCAGAGGTGTTTTATATGCAGTGGTCCCTTGTTTATCAGGGGTTACGTTCTTTATTTTGTACAGTTTATTTTGTACAGTTCTTTATTTTGTACAGTTATTATCTCTGTTTTGTAAAAGCCCTTTGTGATCTAAACTGAGGCAGGGGAAGGGGAATCGCTCTGTGCAAATCACCCGGAGCCTCGGTGCTGTTAGCGCTCGTATAACGCTGTTTCTGATCTGTTATAGTGTTGATTCCTCATCAGAAACAGACCTGGAGTTATGTTCTGTTTTTTTATTTTCATTCACACATGTTTGAACACACACCTCCTGCATATTTAGGCTCAGTTCTTCTCTCAAACAGAAAACACTCCACGTCGTGATGTGATAACGCAGGTTTCAGTGTTTCATGACTGGAATTGCCAATCTGTGCTGAAAACTGCCACTAATAATCCAGAGTTACTCAAACATGTGAATGAAACAAAACACAAATCTGGGTGTGATTTTTGAAGCTGTATTAATATTTACAACAAAAAATTCACTCAAGCTAATACAGGACCTTTAAACAAAACCATGAATTTGATGAGAAAAAGACATTCACTCTACGACTACTTAAAGAGGACTTGTATATTAAAACATCTTTTCAAATCTGAATTTTTGGCTAAGAAAAACTAGTTCTTTTATATTATTCTGTTTAGCAAGAACCTTGTACATTATTAAGACCGATGACGAAAACTTAAATCCATCTCAAAGCAGAGAAAAGGTCATTCAAGGAGGTTTGTGCACTAAAAATAATGAAAACACGTGAACATTTAACTTGCTTACAGCTCTGTCTGGGTATGTATATTTTATTAAGTCTTAATTTGCAATAAAATGTCAAACCCAAATGAGATAGTTGTTTGGTCGTTTTAAAAGTTCAGCAAATGTCACTTGTGCCCTGTGGGTCCTCATCTCTTGACAACTTTTCTGTCCCTCAGTTACGCTTAAAATGTGTTGATATAAAATTCAACCTTCTGACTAAATCTAAGATCTTCTGTTACATATGTGAGTAATAAAACTCTATAGTCTGTATAGTGTAGTGTATGAATCTGAAATCCACGAGCCTGGAACAAAAGCAGTGTCAGATACAGCGTGTGTTCAACAGGAAACACATGATTGTGTAAATGTTGTTTGTGCAAATTTAGTTTCTGTGAGAAAAACCCAAATTCCATAACTCCTGACCATGAACACACTGCACTCTGCTCTCTGCACTGGGAAAAACAGGATCAGGAAATGACTTAAATTAAGAACATTTTACTTTATTTCAGTAGATTCATCTTGACAAGTGATAACATCTGCCAGTGGAATAGGTGTTTGTTTTCTTAATTCAAGCAACATTTGATTTTATTTCTTATTTTCAGTGCAAAAAGTTGTTGTAGGATGATGTATTTTCATATTTTAAGTATAAAAATCTTACTGCACTGGGAGATAATTTTACTTGTCAAGTGAAATTTACTCAACTCATGTTAAAACTTTCTTAATCCAGGTCATTTTAACCTGACTAGATTGTGTTTTTTGCAGTTCACTCAGACCTGTTTATGGGTCAAATACAGAGAACTACATTTTCACACAGTGATGTTTGTATTAACGTTTGTTTCACTTTGTAATAGTCAAGCATTTAATCCACTATGAGTGTTTTTTTATTGTTGTTGCTTAAAAATACCTTAAAAACATGTGTTCTTACCGTGGACTACAAACAGACACAGCTAACCTGTAGCTGGCGCATTCCGAGCAGGAAGTGACCATGGTCTAGCTTCCGGCTCCACTGATTTCAGCACTAATTCATTTTGCATGGGGAAAATCGTCGCCTCTTTCTCCGTAACCGCTGTCGTCAGGCTCATCATGTTGGTCTGTATTAGTAGGTGGTTCTTTTGGGACTTGTCTAAATGCGTCCGCACCGGTGGCGTTTTGTGGCAGTCGCTGAGGCTCCGGGAGAAGCCGGGACACCTGGGAAACACACAGCGGCACAAATGTCTCACCTGTCAATCAAACTCTCCCTCCGCCATCACGCCGAGCAGGACGACCGTGAAACGCTCCTCTCCTTTTAATGAGCCAGTCTGCGTTGGGGAGTTTGGGCTGCCTAAGGAATGGAACAGTGATCTTACAGACAAAACAAAGACTGAAATGTAGAAGAGAAATTGCGTTTTCTGTGGTTAAGGTTTCTGAAGCGGCGCGTGGAGCCTCCCAGCCGAGACTTTATCGTAATTAGCTCTGTCAGATGGCCTGTGCCGGGGGAAGCCATTACCTTAAATAGACTCACCAGTGATACGGATGCTGCCTCCTACAGATGTTTGGATGCCTGTTGAAGATACAGCTGGATGGCACCACTGGGGGCTCTGTGCCAGCTCCACCGCCTGCTCACTGAGGCAGAATTAAAATAGATAAATTGGGCTTTTTCTGTAAAAAGTATTGAGGAGAGATTCAAACTCTGTGGTGTGTGGCGACTTCAGTGTAAGAACCTTTGTTTGGTTACTATTTATTTGTCTTCTTAATATATTTTCAACATGTTAGTGTCTTTATGGCTCAAAATAATATCATTAACAGTCCTTTATTACAGAAAACTGATTGTTGATTCTTGTGAGCTTCACGGCATTTGCAATGTTGGAACCTCATCAAAAACAGTTGGAGTGTGTCATTCACTTTAAAGGCCGCTACACACTAGAGGATTTTTCGGTCTTTAAATGAGCGACAAAATGCGCAAACCACAGACACGAGGAGAAACTTATGAGACTTAAAATCTCTGATCACAAAGTCTGCAGCAGGATCTGTCTGCGTGAAACAGGCTGCAAAACTGTGACCTCGATCACGTCAACTGTTTCCTGTCTACAGGAAAACTACTCACACTGAGAGTCTGAAGTGCTCAAACTTCTAGTTTAGACACAAGTCAAAACTGTGTTATTATTATTTGTGAAATGTGGAGCAATACTCCAGATACAGGATTTTTAAAGCATAAAAGAGGAGATAAAGTCCACAAGAAGTAGAGTCACTGTCGCTAATCTGCAGCTTTATGGATGTAATTATTTGCGGAGAATTATTTCTATGGATAATGTGGATCAGATGCTGCTCTTTAAATGTACCTTTTTTAAAATAGGGAAAGTGTTTATTAATGAGCATCTACAATGTTGTGTAAATATGACAGATTATAGCAAAAATCCATCTGTCGTCCCTCGGCAGGCGACACCACACAGATTTAACAGCAAAATAATAACAAGTTACGATAACAACAATTCTGCACTAAAAGTGTCCACAAGTTTGGTTTTCCTTTAGCCGCTGTTTCAAGTGTGATTTGTCTCTTATGGATAATGGGAGAATGTTCCAGAGCTTAGAGCCTCAGACTGAGTCTGGACCTAGTTCCCGCTGACAGTCTTGACTTTAATAAAATCCTGTAACGGAGGGGGACAAGTCCATGCGAAACTTTATATACAAAACGTCCATATTTAAAATTAATAAAATTATTAAAATTTAGCAAGTGGTACCTGTTTAAAATAGTGCAGTGGTGAACGGAGAATGGTTTCCTGTTTTTAGGAGGTGTAATAAAGTCTTTATTTTCGCTCTGTCCTGAGTTTGTTGCGTCTCTGTGTCCGTCGCTCCTCTGCCCCTGACTCTGTTTCATCGTCTGTTTCCGTCGTGTTGTTGGTGTTCGGTGGTTCTGATCTGACTCTGACTCCACACATGAGGAGCAGCAGCTTCAGAATCGCACACGGAGACAAAAAGCCGCATCCCCGAACTCGGAGAAAAGAAATCACAGCCAAAATCGAGCAAATCCTCCTGTCGTGTGTGGCGCCCTTTATTCATCCTTTATTATTACATTTCCAAAGTTCAAAATGCTCTATTCCACCTTGTGATGTCATGAAGTGGTAGTTTTTTATGACTACCTTTTACCTTTAGTTCAGTAGCGATGGGCAGTTCCAAAGCTGATGTGAATGAGTCTCGTGAAGGTGCAGGGTGTAACTTAATATTATGGGCCCTTTCAAACTGAAACTGAACCCAGCAAAACTAAAATAAGTAAAAATATCAAATCATTTTCATTTTTTTCAGTCATTGTGAACATGATGGCAAAATTATTTGAAGAAGTGTGAGCTCCAAGTATGAATCACAGCTCTAACACTCGGAGTGAAAGTGTCTTTTAAAAGAAAGTGCCCAGCTGTGTTTCCCAGGGAACATTTCTCCTGCTTCAGTCCACTCTCTTTCAACTTCCTTTTAACAATATTAATTCATAGATTTTTGGTCTCCAGCAATGTTCTCGACTATTAAAACAGGCAAAAAGCTGGAAGGACCATTTGAGTTTGTTTTTAGCAGATAATTAAATGTGCGCTGTGTAACTTGTTTGGTTTACGGGTCCTCCACCTGCTTCACTTCTACATTATGGCATTTATTTTAACTGCTGCATCTCTATGGAGAGAAGCAGGCCACCTCATCAGACCAAGTTACAGGTCAGCTCTGTGGAGAAGTGGAGCCCCTCACAGAAATAATGCATGTTTGAGCAGTAATTTTGAGAGATAAGTACATCAGTAATTGAATTAATCTAAAGGGCATCTGACTTAATCCATTTGCAGTCACTACAACAGGAAACAGTATTTCTACGGTTTTACTTGTTGAACCTTTCGAGACCATTTGGTGTGTTTGTGCTTTTAAACCAAATCATTTCATAACGCAGACTGCTTTTCCCTGCTCATTATTCTATTGCCTTAATTGCGCTTAATGTAGGTGTGTTTATTTGCCTGTAATTATAGTTATGAATGCAGCCCTTTCCAAATACCATCTGCTATTAGCGCATAGGTTAAGTCTGTGCTTGATCTGCACTTGTTTAAATGCAGGTAGAGATGCTGTAATTAGAAATGCTAACAGCCACTGCTGCCGTATTAGCATGCAGAGGATTACATCTGTGTCCTATCAATTTACATGTAAATGCACTTCCTGTCCACTTCCCTCCTGCCGTGAGCTGAACTCAAACTGACACTGTACTATTCGTACTACTGCCTGATGACGTCACATCTAAGTGAAAAATACACATAATTCAATGTATTTATTTATTTTTTCATATATCAGTATCATGGTTTTATTCATACTTTTGAGAAAAACAAAAATAATTTTAAACGACTTTACTTGAACTCTTGTTTGTGCATTTGTAAACACAAATATTTCATAAATAAATCAAATAAATATATACATATAATATATTTATATATGTTATCTTGATTCCTCACTTTATAGAACAATGTCTGCAAGAACAATGGGAGCCCCAGCACTGAGCCTTGGATCACACCATAAACAGACAAAAAAGGAAAATGTGACGGACGTTTTCTGGAAGCTAAATATGCCACGTAGGCCTGTTTTAAATATGGTAATTTTCTGACTATAAGTTGCACTTTTTTCAGGGTTTGGGTGATTCCTGTGACTTATATTTTACATTTTTCACACTGACAGTCCATAGACCAAATATATGAATTGTATATATGAATTAAAAATGAAAAAACAAATTGTTATACGTTTTTTTTTCATTTTGGTTTTAGAGACAAATAATAAAGAAAAGAGTTGTTTTTTCATTTTCTTATTTTTAGTTCTATATTGAAAAATGAACAAATGAATGAGACACGGATTGTTGTTTATTCGGTTGCTTTTTATTACTATAACTTCTATAATTTGCCTTTCCAGATGAAATGGCGGTTCTTCACCTCTGATTTTATAACATAAATTTACCCCAGAATTATAACTGTTTTTTCTTCTTCATTGTGCATTTTTTGGCTGGTGCGACTTATACTCCAGAGGGATTTATAGTCCAAAAAAGACGGTACTGGTGTGAAAAGTTTGAGAACAGCTTCCATACATGACACGGATCAGTGAAAACAGATTAAAAACACAAACTGGCTGCACAAATAACTTGATATTGTTACTTTTCTAACCTGCTAATTTGCCTCATTTCTCAGAATCTAAAGCCTTTAGTGAGTCGGTGAGTGCGTGAGAGTCTCGCTGCTGATAAAAGCTAATCCGGCTGCTGTTCTTGTGATATCAGAGCTGCACATCTGTCTCTGAGGGGGATAATCCGCTCGCTCTCAGGTCGTGTGCTGACAAGATTATAAGGTGCAAGGGCGACCCATCTGAGGCTCACACCTATAGAGGCAGCTGCTCACACGGATCACAGATGTTAATGCCTGGTGTGATGTGCGCTCGTGGCATATGGCGCTGTACGAGATGGATCCAAAATTACAGACCAGGGATGTGTAATTTAAATGGGAGAACACAGAGGTGCAGGTGATGGTAACTGCTGTCATGTGGCTTAATATTATGAGATGGTGAAGTGAAGGGAAAGTGGAGGGAGGCGCGAGAGGAATCGTGTCTCTGTTTATGGTCCGTGACATGTTTCTTATTCAGAGGAGCTGCATGAAACTCACATCTGTGGATATATGTGGCTGCAGTAGAAAAGATGCAACACTGCCCTTACTCTCGATTTTAGACATGGGTTTAAGGTCAAATTCCGAGGGCCCTGATGTACTTGGACTTTTCTTAATGCATTTATTTTTGCCTAGCTTCTGCTAAAAGGGGACAATCAATTTCATAGGCATATAAAACATAAATGGAAATCTGTAACCTACTTATTTTCAGTCTAATCCCCCCCAACAAAAACAAACAAACAAACAAACAAACACAGAAATGTAATTCAACATTTATATAAATTCTACTTTACTCTAATTTTTTTGACCTAAAGTCCCTAAATACATATGATTTGCCATGGAAATTGCCAAGACCCAAAACATTGTTAACCTGCTGTTTCTCAGACCATCCCCAGGGGCAACAGCGATACCTACTCTTATATTTACACCAAATAACTCAAAGTGCAATTTGAAGCAATTTTAGTACATTTCTCCTCGCCTGGATTTTGTTCTTAATTTTGCTTTTAAAACTGCCCCTTTTACCCCCTAATGAAGTGTTCTACCTCCTTTCGTTCAGTCCAACCTGTTATTTCACAATCTGCTGCTGTAGTTGTGTCATGAGGCTGTGAGAAAAGCTACAGGACCAGAAATAGAGATGAAAAAAAAGAAAAAACTGAAAATAACACTTTTTTTATACAAAACCCACAGCAAACATGTAGAAACAACTTTTTGGACATAAAAATGCTTAATTTAGGGCCTGAGCTACAAAAATGCAAAATCTCAAGTCTGTAAGTAAATTAAAAATCTCCTTATTGCCCTAAAAACAAAAAAAGTGCAGTGGCTCCATGACTTTCCTGGTCCAGTCCTGGAAACAGCTCCTGTCAGGTCCAGGGCCAGAGCCACAGCACTTCTGCATTTCCAGGGTGGAAATTACATTTGGATTTGTTCATTTGAACTGAAATAAACCTTTAAATAAAGATAGCAACAGGATACGCAATTACCATTTATTGCCATTTATTTGAGAATAAACTGCACTTAGAGTGACTTTTTCAATTGGTATGAACATAACATATGAACACATCAAGAGGAGACGACCATCTTGACTCACTTCACTCTTTGGCAAAGTTTGGCTCCATCAAAATGGACGGAGCGCATGAGTTTGGGGAAAACAAAGTTCCTATTGGACACTCGTTTTGCTCCCGTCATCACACAGCGTGAGTGTGACGTAGGATAAAGCCGCAGAAATGTACGGAAACCTCTATGTCTGCACTTTCAGAGGGGAAAAGGACGTTTCTGTCTTTTACCGTTAGAAAGTTCTGCGGTTATAGAAACATGTTCCTCAGAATCATGTATAATGTCGTAGGTCTTCGAGGGTTAAAATCAGTAACAGATCAGTGGAGGCTAAAATAACAAAATGATTTTTCAAGTTTTCAATGAATGTTTCTGTTCTCGGGACATGACCAGTTAAGTGACTGATTTCTTGTTATTTTTTCTAAAGGAGTCATTTTTATCTCAGATTTTTTTTACTTTCTCACCATGGACAGTACATACTGATGTACATAAGTTTACAACTGCCAGACACTCAAAGCTTTACAGTCTCATGCATCATTCATTTACTCTGTGACAGAGTCAATCTGCACCCGACCCGTTTTACTACAGAACTGAAATAACATTCCACCCAGGGTCCGACCTGCTGCAAACCAAGACCCAAACTGCACCTGAATGAAAATCAGTCCGAGAGCCAAAAAAGAGCCACAGCTTTGTACTCTCCACTCGCTAATTTCCTTTTTAGCTCCTCGTGTGTCACTTTAACCTGCAGGACGTCGCATGTGCGGCTTGAAAAAGAAAGTGGCAGAGTTTTTTGGGAAGGCGTGTGTGCAGGAAAAACATATTTCGGACATATTATGGATTTCACATTTAATCATCTTGTAAAAAACGTTTGCATTTCACTAAAACACAGCCCTGTTTTTTGTTCGCACATGATGTTTTATAAACCACAGATTAGACCCGCGCTCTCCTGCGTCTGACCCGACCTGAACCCCGACACAGCACAACATTTTTCACCTGTTTCATTAACATTAGCAGGTCGCCCGTTGGGTACCTGCGGGTACCTGAACCCGTGCAGGACTCTACTCTGAAATACCCGGTGAGCGAATTATGTGAGCACAGCTGCTCTGGAGCAGACCGACAGAACCACGGCTGCCAATCTGTCTCACTCAAACTCCACATTCATACATGGGAAAGAGGAAAGAGGTGAAAATATGTAGAAACTGCTGTTTTACTGAGGCACGTGGTGTTCCCAGCGGTCTTCAATCCCAGTACTAACCAGGCCCAGTAATTCTTGTCTTCCGAGTTGAGACTTTCTGATGACGATTGCATGTGTGACGCGACACAAACGTTCACTATGTTTAAGTTTACTTTCTATTACACCAAGATGATGGTAAATAGCACTTGTTATCTCACAGCAAAGACTCCCAGGTCTGATTCAACAAAGTGGGGACTTTCTTTGTGGATGTTGCATGTTCTGTGTGTGTTTCCTCCATCCCAATAGCACTGGTTCAGGATGGGTCAAATGCAAGGGAAATTAGAGGGTGAGATTTGCTTGGGGTCAGCCCTATGTTCCCACGGCCCAATAGTCCCACAGCGTTAGGGTTGGGTTAGGTTAGGGTTGGGTTAGGGTTGGGTTAGGGTTGGGTTAGTTGTGGAACATAGGGCCTGAATTTGATTTTTTTCTTAGAAATGTGGGAACATGGAACATTGGGAATATGCCGTGGGACCATCGGGCCGTGGGACCATGGGGCCGTGGGACCGTTGGGCCGTGGGACCGTTGGGCCGCGGGACCGTTGGGCCGTGGGACCATTGGGCCGTGGGACCATTGGGCCGTGGGACCATCGGGCCGTGGGACCATCGGGCCGTGGGACCAATGGGCCGTGGGACCATCGGGCCGCGGGACCATTGGGCCGTGGGACCATTGGGCCGTGGGAACATAGGTACGCTCCCGATTTGCTTGTGTCTCCTGATGCAAAAGTTTGTTGGAAAGGAAACCACAGTGCACCACTTTAAATATAATAAATTCCCATAACACCTTCTCTGTATCTGCCTCGTGTTTATGATTCATCGTCCTCCATTTCTATAAATAAAGACTTATTCACACACTTTACATCTGGTGGTTCACACGTCGCTTTACTCTTCAGTGACTCTCTCTGTAAACGGCAATTAAAAATACAAATGTCTGACTTTATCTCCTCAACCTTTGGACGGCTGTGACTCCACACAGCTCAGTCAAGTGTCTCCAGGACTGAAAGGGGATAATACTGTGGCGAAGAGGAGCTTTTAAAACCAGATTAAAGTCTGACAGTGCGGTTATGGACTTGGTGTTGTGACGAGGCGATCTGACAACGAAAATCCTCTCCTTCTCATTTGTTTGACAATAGGGATTAATTTCAAATGGAGTGGACGTGTCTCCCTGATGAACGTAATTGGTTTTCAGTGTGTGCTTTGGCCCGGCAGCAGACTCGTGTTTCGCTTTGTGCTGTAGAGTGCCACACACACGCCCTTTGTACTCGACTTGTCAGAGCTCTTTGTGCATGAACAATGTGTGGGCTCAGTGTAGGAAACGCTGCTGACCTCCACATTATCCTCATAAGGAAATGGACAGCCGAGGCTTGTGCACAAGAAAAGAGAGTGAGAGGAGCCGGTGGTGTACATGATGCTGGTGGATACATACATCAAAAATACATGGGCTGAATATTAATTCTGAGTAACTTTGTTCAGATATTCAGCAGACGGTTACTGTACTCTAAATTCAAGGGAATTTATTGTGCTAGAATTATAGTTAGAACTGCACCATGGGCCTACTAGCAAGAAAAGCACTTCTATGTCACTAAATGCACCTATAAGTATATAACATATAGAATTAACATGTATGTGGCCATTAACAATTCCATTCAACAATCATAAACACAATATTCTGTGTTTTGAATGTGAAAAGTTGTGAAAAAACTGTGTCTAGAAAGCTGAAACTCTTTACTTGAAAAAGTAGAAGTCCAGGAAGTGTCTTGGAGTTTGTGAGCGATGGTTATTGCCGGAGTCGTCCCGATCCGATCACGTGACGACATTACTAAGTCTCACTGCGCAATGGATCGAGCAAGTTTGCTTTACGTCCTGTGACCTTGGATGTCCGGGAATTCTGTGGACCCCACGTGTCACAGCACCTCCAGCAGGGGATGGAAAAGATGCTGAACAAGAAATGAGCCCATGTCACTGTGTGTGAGGGGTTCACCGCCCACTTCTCCCGACGTGAGAGACGTGAGGCACGGGTGAAAACAACCTGCATAGGTCATATAACCAGAACTAAACCAGAACTAAACCAGGTCTAAACCAGGACAAAAGCAGAACTAAACCAGGAGGTGCGCACGTGTAGACTCCGGGTCAGGTGACTGCAGGCGAAAGGACCAGAGCTGCACACAACACAGGGCTAAGATCGCACTTTGCGGACACCCTACTCCAAGTCCAAGATTAGTCCTGGTTTAGTCCTGGTTCAGTCCTGGTTCAGTCCTGCTTTAGTCCTGGTGTAGATCTGATTTAGTGTTACATGTTAATAATATCAGAGCTATTGGTGAAAAAAATTGAAATAAGGGACATCCTGGATCTTATTCTTCACTCTTAGTTCATTTCATAATGTTTTATAGACGTATCGGATCAGGACTCGGTATCAGCAGATACTCAGAATAAAATGACTCGTACTCGTACTTGGGAGCAAAAAAACATGATCAGGACGTCCCTGGTCATTGCCACAAACCTGAGAATTGTATTTAGCCATAAACTTTCTCCTCTCTCAAAGACCTTAAGTCTTATTGGTTTGATTACTATTTTTCCTATCACATTTTTTTTATTGAAAACTGTCAAGGCAAAACAGCTCACACAAAATCCCAAACAGGGTCTGAGTTATCCAAATGTGTCCAAAATGTAATCTCAGCAAAATGCAGTTTTTCATAAATGAAAGTTTTACTGTCAAAGTTCTCATGTTGTGGACTGTGTTTCTCTGTGCTCTTTTATTCATTTAACAGAGCAGCTCAGGAGCCTTAGTCCTGTGACCACAGAGAATCACTGCTTTAGTGCAGTCCGACTCTGGGGTTCACACTTTACATGAATTTGGGACTAGAACAGCTTTGCTTTTGTCTAAATCCTGTCTGCAAAACATATAACTTCAAAATAAATGTACACATTAACAGTTGCGTACTAGATTTTGTGGTATTGATCAAAGATACTTATGCTGAAGAAAATGCCAATAGCAAATACATCAACACTGCTTTTGCAATATATAATAATATGTTATAATAATAATATGTTCTTGAAATTCCGATATGTCACTGGCATGTTCTGTATGTAGGATGTCTGTATTCATAGTCTGTGCCCTGCTGAGGCCCAGTTCATGTGTGAAATCCTTAGTTAGATGTCAGGTGACAGTGTGTGGGTCAGTGTCTTTCCCACAGGAGAACAGGGCTCTAGTGTTAAAAACAGGGTTATTTCAGTGGTCATGTGTCAAGGGTTTTAAAAAGAGCCTGAGAACTGTGTGAACTACGGAGAAACATTTCAAATGCTCTGACCACCTGCGCCTCTGTCCAGAAACATGATTCAATCAAATGATCAAACTAAACCAACTTTCCAAAAATGTGCTAAAACTACTGAAAAAATGCTGTGTGGAAAGTCAGTCTGAGGTCCCATTTTTTGAGGAATACTTCATCAAAACTTTTTCAATTGAGATTTTTGATGAGGTACAATTCTGCCTGAGAGTCCCGGTTTGAACGGCCGCCCCCACGACCCGCCCCTGGATAAGTGGAAGAAGACAGATTGGATTTAATTCTAGTTGGTCCAAGGATCAAATTCTGACTATTTCTTGGCATGTACTGTACATCTTCTGGCTGGAATTGCTTTTTGTAGCACTACCAAGACATTTTAGGACTTCTTGACACTGACCTTTTCGAGAGTGGCAGTGGGCCCGTGTGCCAGCCTATTGTGTGCGGCCTGAACCTGTAACAGGTCCTTCATCTGCTAAAAGTCTCTTTTCTCGAGCCTAAAGGTTGGTGATTGTGCCCCACGTTGTGTGAGTCCGTGAGTATTATGCGATTCTCATTTATTCATTTGTGCACAAATGGATCCAAACAAGTTAATAAAATAAAAATATACTTTATTAACAATATCTCTCAATAGATAAAACTATAATATACAAAAAAATGTAAAAACAATAAAACAAAAACAAAAAAAACCCCAAAAACCTCTAAAACCCTGTCCAGGGGTTAAAATATTTACTATTTACAAAGTTGAAATAAATTATTCGATTCGATAGTTTTTGACTATGTCGCATTTTCAAAGTCATTGTTCAGTTTCTTGATGGTTCTCGATCCTCTAAGACTTAATGCTGCTGATTTGGTAAGATTGAGTGACAGTTTGACTCTTAGCCAGTGTAGGACAGTACTGTAATCTTGGTCCTTTTTCCTTGAAACTTTAATTGATAATTTGCTAATGAAACGTTCCGCTTCCCTTCCGTTCCCTCCATCGGGGGTGAAGACTAAAGGCGTGAAGGAACCACGTTCAATCTGAATGACGCGTTGGTTATATTGCCGTTTCTTTTCGTTCTCGTTAGTGGTGAATGTTGTTTCTAGTTTCTGGTTCAGGCTCTTAGCAAATGGGTTGAACACCCTTACATCAAAAAATGCTCGTTGCCCCCTTATCCAGAAGTCTCTTGCGCAGACATCTAACCTGGCTTCATCTGATGAGTTGGCGCTACTGTGCAAAGCTTCGCCGGTTAACGTTTCAAGTTGTGGCTCGATTCCAAACAAGTTAATTCTCCTTTCGCAGACTTCGGGGGGTCAGAGGATTATTTTGTGATATTTACCTGGTGCTGTTCTGTAGTGCGTGGCCTCCAGAGCCTCTTCTGTGCAGGAGGACACCAGGCTCCTGCTGAGCACCGTGGATTTGTGACTCCAGTGAGGGTTTTGGCTCCATTCAATTACACTGTTGTATTTTAAGTAATGAATCCAGCCCTGTCTGTAGGCGGGGCACCCAGGGTCTGTAGGCGGGGCACTCAGGGTCACCCACGCTCCGTCCTGGGGCACTCAGGGTCACCCACGCTCCGTCCTGGGGCACTCAGGGTCACCCACGCTCCGTCCTGGGTGCTTCTGGGCACACGGTGCATCCTGGGAGTTTTGGTATGTATAATTCCACATGGCCCCTGTTCTGCTACACATGACTTTAAATAGTTTACTATTATAGTAACTTTACTAACTGTTTTAGGTTTGAAGACCCCACGAGCTTCCCCTTTTCTTCTTCTTCCCCTTTTCTTCTTCTTCCCCTTTTCTTCTTCTTCCCCTTTTCTTCTTCTTCCCCTTTTCTTCTTCTTCCCCTTTTCTTCTTCTTCCCCTTTTCTTCTTCTTCCCCTTTTCTTCTTCTTCCCCTTTTCTTCTTCTTCCCCTTCGACCCTCCCCGGCTGCTGTGGGTATTGGACCTGCTGTGGGACAGCAGACATTAAATTAATTACAATTAAATACTTACATTAAATATTGTTCTTATTGAATTTTATTGTAGGTTTTTATGTTTACTCTCACACAGAGTAAATATAAAAACCTTTTATTAAAAAAAAAAAAACCCTCAAACCAATAAGTACTTAGCAGATTTCCCCAGTTCGTGGATCTGTCGCTTCATACTTACCCGTGTTATTTGACACTGTATTAATTACCTGTTTCCTTCGGGTGGCGCTGTTGGACATTTGTGGTTACGAGTTGGGGCTTTTGAGCACAATTGGAGCCGATTTATATTTTTAGAGCCTTCTGCCCCTGCGCCACGACACGTGTTTGGGGTGAGGTTAAAGGTCCCGTATTACAAAAAACTAAAGCCAAGTTATAATGTCGTTACCTCCTCAGACGCACATGTTGTGTTTGGGTTCATTCCCACATGTTTGAGTAATACTTTTACACTGTGACACTCAGAATACTCTGTTCCACCTTGTGATGTCATCAAGTGGTAGTTTTCAAGTGAACAGCTACAGTTTATCAGCAGCAGCAGCAGCCCAGGCGGGTGCAGACAGGTGCAGGCAGGTGCAGACAGGTGCAGATGGGTGCAGGCGGGTGCAGGCGGGTGCAGACAGGTGCAGACAGGTGCAGACAGGTGCAGATGGGTGCAGGCGGGTGCAGACAGGTGCAGACAGGTGCAGGCGGGTGCAGACAGGAGCAGACAGGTGCAGACAGGTGCAGACAGGTGCAGGGAGGTGCAGACAGGTGCAGGGAGGTGCAGACAGGTGCAGGGAGGTGCAGACAGGTGCAGGCAGGTGCAGACAGGTGCAGGGAGGTGCAGACAGGTGCAGGCAGGTGCAGGCGGGTGCAGACAGGTGCAGGCGGGTGCAGACAGGTGCAGACAGGTGCAGGCGGGTGCAGACAGGTGCAGGCGGGTGCAGACAGGTGCAGGGGGTGCAGGCAGGTGCAGACAGGTGCAGACAGGTGCAGGCGGGTGCAGACAGGTGCAGGCGGGTGCAGACAGGTGCAGGCGGGTGCAGACAGGTGCAGACAGGTGCAGGCGGGTGCAGACAGGTGCAGGCGGGTGCAGACAGGTGCAGGGGGTGCAGGCAGGTGCAGACAGGTGCAGGGGGTGCAGGCAGGTGCAGACAGGTGCAGGCGGGTGCAGACAGGTGCAGACAGGTGCAGGCGGGTGCAGGTGGGTGCAGACAGGTGCAGACAGGTGCAGGCAGGTGCAGGCAGGTGCAGGAAGGTGCAGACAGGTGCAGACAGGTGCAGACAGGTGCAGAGATACAGACTGCTGTGGGTTAACTATTGGCTCAGTGGGTGTTGAACTGCTGTGTGAATAGTCTGAAGTTTGGCCTGTCATACAAATGCAGCAGGACAAAGAAAAAGAAAATAGCAGTTATTAACAAACTAATTAAGTAGTAATTAACAAACTATTGTTTATTTTTAAAAACAAGGACAGAGCACAGAAAACATCTCAGAGAGAAAAGATGCTCTGTGCCAGATTTAGCTACAAGCTACTTTCTATCTGCAGTCCTTGCAAATGGATGGTTCATTATTAATTAAGTCTTTTTTCATGCTTTATTAAGGTTAATTATATCATAGGTATTAATGAAAATGTCTTTGAGTGGGTTTGATTTTTATGAAACTTCTGTTTTGTAAGTCAGGCCTTGACCTGGAGGTCAAATTCTTTGACTGAACTTGTCAGATCTCAGAAGCTCAGCAGGTCTGGGCCTTGGATGGGAAACTACTGGGAATTCCAGGTGCCACAGGGGGGCGCCAGTGGCAAAAACTGTTGTTGTGTCCTTAGGCAAGACACTTCACCCACATTGCCCAGTATGACAGTGGTGTGTGTGTGAGTGATCGAGGGCGCAGACTGGCAGCCTCGCTTCAGTCGGCCTCAGGCAATAGTAACTCACCAGTAAGTGTGGAGTGAATGAATAATGCACTCTGAGCATCTGGAAAAGTGTTATATGTAAGACTGGTGCATTATTTAATCAGTGTAAAACAGAAAAGCCGATGATTATCTAATCTAGTTTTATTACCAGATCATGACAAACATCACAGACATTTCAGTGCAAATCACCAGTCCTGAAAACTGAGGCTGTTACTTTAACTATAAACTACATTAAGCCCAACAGTGAGACTTCACCCTCCAAAGAGATACAATTTCGAAAAACCACCTTTGCTCAAAATGTTCTCTCTATCACAGGCTGCAGCAGCTGGAACACCTCACCTGTCTCAGTCAGAATCAGCCCAACCTCTGCATCGTTTAAAACGCACCTTAAGAGATGGTTGAAAAGCAGTCAAAATTGTGACCATCTTTAGACACCACTACACACACACACACACACACACACACACACACACACAA
This sequence comes from Odontamblyopus lacepedii, assembly GCA_034769755.1. Lineage (NCBI taxonomy): Eukaryota > Metazoa > Chordata > Actinopteri > Gobiiformes > Gobiidae > Odontamblyopus > Odontamblyopus lacepedii. Next base: position 51,861,942 of record CM068344.1, read on the forward strand.
ACACACTCGTAGACACTAGCACTTTAGAAATAGTTCTGTAATACTGTAGGCACCTTATAATGCACTCTAAAAAAAGCACCTTTGACAGCACTTTAGGTCATGATAGCTGTTTATTGTACTGCACTATACTGTGTATTATGCATATTGTTAGTTATATTTGTTGAGTCTGTCAAATGTCTATTTTATGTGTATTTTATATATTTTATATATGGGACTACGGATGGAAATTAGCACCTGTGCTAAATCCGGCGTATTTACATCAATATGTGTGATTTCATACAAATTGTATGTTCATGAATATGCACTGTCCCATCCAAATAAACAAAAAAACAAACAAACAAACCAGTGAGTGTTTAGATCTGTGGGGCTTGTGGAGCACGAAGGAGCCGCACTTCTCTGTTTAATCTGCTTCACAGAAACAAGGTCAGTGCACCAGGATCAGGACAGAGTTAGCACCTCCGCCATATCGTCACATCACTCAACTAAAACAGCAACGCCGCATCAGAGCTCAATATAAACCTCAGTAAAACAACCAGACTGATGCCCTGCAGTGACATCAGGCTGGGGTGTTCCACATGCATCTCTACTGGCACAATGTTCAGCAGTTACCATGGTGACACAATCTGAAAAAAACAAAATGGATTTAACAACACATTTTCAGGAGCCTGTGATCAGTACGAGCGGATTAGGTTTAAAGAAGTGGGAAACTGTTGGCCAGCGCAGGTTCTAACAGCACAAATCAGCTCACAGGTTGTAATGCCAACAGAGACGCTCTTACTGTTCAGATTATGTTAAAATACAGATCAGATTAAGCCTTAATATTTAAGACTTTGGTAACAGGCCTTCTAATGGAGTGGGGCTTTTGGTTGGCTTCACAGTTCGAGGGAATGTGACGACAATATATCAATTATTAAACACGTAAATAAGGACAAAATATGACCATTGATCACTGACCTCTTCCTAACAGAGCAGCAAGAAGCCAAGTTACACAGGAATATTAGAGGTCACACAGAGAAGAACCAGAGCTCCAGTAGAAGAGACAGAAGGACCCGGACGGCAGTGAATCAAACACCAGGAATGAACTCAATAAAACATTCGGTCTCATTTGAATGCTACTACATGAACGGGTTATTTAAATGACCTCCTTATAACAGAATTGCTGACCAGAAGAACAGATGAATGGTTTGGAAGGTCTTTGTACTTCCCAGCATGCACCTGGTCCCCTCTCTGCTGCCGGAACCACTTCTTTTTAAAAGAACAGCAGTGGATTTGGCTCAGACCTTTTTTACTCTCTGTAAAATGACCGAATGAGCTTTAATATACAACCGAGCCTTTGTTCACAGCCTTTATTCTGTAGTCTATTGTTCTCACTAATGATACATAAGTTTTGTGATTTGAGTTTAGTGTCAGCAGACACCACAGAGCTGCTCCTACACCAGCCTCTGTGTCTCACATATAAGTTCACATTCTGTACATATTCATAATATAAAACTATAGTGTACACAAAAATAACAAGGGGCTGATGAATGAGGAGGACTAAACTTCTCATCGTCCATCATGAGTTAAAGCTCTTATTTTGAAAGGACTTTGTAAATTTATTTTGACACCATGTGATTTTTTCCTGTTTTTTTTTTTTTTTTTGGCAAGCTCCATTGACGCTGCAAAATGAGAACCTAATTTGAGCATAATTACTCCTGTCTGACGAGCATATGACAGAGCTGGTGTAGATGGTTCGACTTCTTAATAATAAAAAAGCCTCCGACGCACCTGCTGAGCTTTGTTACTGCTGTGGTGTTAATGAGAGTTACAGTCGCACATGGAGTTACAACACACCAGTCATGGTCATATCTCAAAAGTCCTCGTAGTCTGTGTTTAGGTGAAGGTGAAATGCTTCATTGTTTTATTTTGCTGTTCATTTCTTACTGGATGCACTTGTTGGGACTTGTGGATGTGGATGTGTTAATGTGACTTTGACTGGGGGTTAAAAGGGAAGTGCACAAACTATAGTAATACTGCAAATGTAAAAAGCATCTGTTAAGCTCTTTGAGAGTAAAATTCAGTTGTCTTCTAGCTGCATCACAGTAAGTGACATCCAGTGTTGGTTTGTCTGAACACGTGAGGTGTGCACAGCTGCTCTGTGTGTATCACCACATCACAAGCTGAGCGAGGAGCAGGAAACATACAAACATGTCCGTCATCACGCCTCGTGCCTTTAAAAGCCCTGACCCATTACTGTAATAGCGCTTGATTTTGAAAAATGCTGCTCCTGGACAATTGCCTATTGTTGGGCCCACGTTTTCTGAATACTCCCCGTCCTCGTGCTCCTGCCATGTCCACACGTTCCTGCTAATGGCTGTGCTCCCTCCTGTTCGGAGGCTGTCAGCACAGCTCCAGCCGTCCCTCTCTGCTCCTGTGATTGGTCGTGTCATGGCAGGGCTGCTGGGCGTGTCACCCGCTGGTCTGTGTCCAGAGGCTCCACTGTGTCTCTGCACAGAATATTAACAAACACACAGGGCACAGGCTTTGTCTTTCTGGAAGCAAAAAACAATGTCAAAAGTTATGCTCGGGTTTTTAAAATCCTCAGCTACACTAAAGCTGCCCGACATATATGGAGATTCTCTCTAATATTTCAAGCATCAGACTCAAATGAAATAGCTTCAGTCTATATGAGTTCCACAGCTGAATGACACAGTGACAAACACCATTCAGAGTTAGATTTGCGCTAAAAGAGAAAAACAGTGTTATTTTATTCCAACACTGTTTCTAATTTAGCAAAGACATTCAAAGACAATTGTTGCCTGTAATAATTAAAGACACATCCAAAAAAACATCTGCAGTCACTTAGCACAGATTCTTCTGTGTTCTGTACAATTACTGCACAGTGGCTGCTGTAAAGGACCTGCTTGTTATTGTGCACTGGTAATATGTGAGTTGTTAAAGGAACATAAAGCTCTGAATGATTCCTTGTAGCCGCTCCTCAGCACTAATTTCCAGATCTTCACAGCTCTGTTTACGGCACCTCAGGCGCTGCCAGGCTCTGTGCTGTTATTTCACAGGCGTCACTAAACCCGGGCTCAGCTCCCACATGGAAACATGTCTGCTGCTGTTACCAGGAAAGTGTCATCACAGCCGCTGGAAACCAAAGCACCTCAAGTGTTCAGAGTCAGAAATACTGGACTGCATGTAAAACACTTCCATCTGTTGTTTCATATTCCTCTGTATATTTTTTATAGTTTCTTAAGTGACAAAGTGTGTATAAGCACTGGATATGTTTTCATATACCACATTTACACATAAATATAATTCTCTCTTTCTCAACATATTTTATGTACCTATAATTTCTTGGCCCCTTTTAATTCTTTTGATCGTGCAGTCTCTCCTTCTTTTTTATGATCATATTCATTTATATTATTCATTTGAATGTCATTATTTAGAATGTAAACAGGTTCTGATTTAAAATCAATGAACATGAACTCAGATGAGGAGTTTACAATAACTGCCGCCCAGGAGTCTCTTTAGTTATTGTCCAAGAAGAAACAGTGAACCACAATAAATAAATAAATGGTTGGAATAAATTATCAAAATATTAAAATACGAAAAAAAAACATGTGAAGTTCTATGTTGCTAAGACAATATGTTTCAGTCTTTTGATGAGCTCCGATTCTCTGTGTTTCTTCTTCAAGTGCTTTTATATGTTTGAGTCTGACCCAAAAGAGCAAAAAGACAATTTGATAACAACATGTTGGATCAGTCATTTCTTTACTTTTCTATTTCATGACGCAGCAGTTACCCACAATGCACCAGACAGCTTGGCTTAACCCTCGAACACCTATATTATCGTACACGACTCTGAGGAATATGTTTCTATAACCGCAGAACTTTGTAACGGTAAAAGACAGAAACGTCCTTTTCCCCTCTGAAAGTGCAGACATAGAGGTTTCCGTACATTTCTGCGGCTTTATCCTACGTCACACTCACGCTGTGTGATGACGGGAGCAAAACGAGTGTCCAATAGGAACTTTGTTTTCCCCAAACTCATGCGCTCCGTCCATTTTGATCGAGCCAAACTTTGCCAAAGAGTGAAGTGAGTCAAGATGGTCGACTCCTCTGACTGTGTGTGTTTAGAACGAGGGAAAAAGTCGCTCTAAGTGGAGTTAATTCTCACACACATGGAAAATGACACATCTTGGTGTGTGTAATTGTGCATCTCTTTCTATTTTTATTTAAAGGTTTATTTCAGTCCAAATGAACAAATCCAAATGTAATTTCCACCCTGGAAATGCAGAAGTGCTGTGGCTCTGGCCCTGGACCTGACAGGAGCTGTTTCCAGGACTGGACCAGGAAAGTCATGGAGCCACTGCACTTTTTTTTGTTTTTAGGGCAATAAGGAGATTTTTAATTTACTTACAGACTTGAGATTTTGCGTTTTTGTAGCTGAGGCCATAAATTAAGCATTTTTTATGCCCAAAAAGTTGTTTCTACATGTTTGCTGTGTGTTTTGCATAAAAGAGTGTGAATTTTATTTTCTGTTTTTCCATCTCTATTTCTGGTCCTGTAGCTTTTCTCACAGCCTCATGACACAACTACAGCAGCAGATTGTGAAATAACAGGTTGGACTGAACAAAAGGAGGTAGAACACTTCATTAGGGGTAAAAGGGGCAGTTTTAAAAGCAAAATTAAGAACAAAAATCCAGACGAGGAGAAATGTACTAAAATTGTCCTTAGGTCTTCAGGGGTTAAGTGGAACAAATGTTTGTGCTATTGCAGAGCAGGAGACCCTCAGCAGGGGGCGCAGTGGCACAAACACTTCAACTAAACTCTAATTAGCAAATAGTGTTTTTTCGTCTTTACAGGTGCACTGTGTGCTGAAGGGTTTGCCACTCGCTCGTCTCCATGGAGATGATATTGCTTTGCCTTGAATGTTCCATAGGCCCTGGTGACACTTGTACGTATTTGAGTCGTTTTCGTTGCGGATGCAGAGTTCGTCCACACTAATCCGATGGAAAACGGAACAATCTGGATACGCAGCTCCCACGTGTTCGCCTGAGCACAGATCTGATCCGGCGCTGTGTGGATACGCTGGGTTCGTGACATCGGGCTTGCGACGCTATTGCGGAAAACAGTTTAAACTTGGCCTGGTGGAGTTACTTTCCTGTTACCATGGAAATAAATATGCTTAATGTCATACTGTGGAACATACAAACAAAACATTTTTGGACCTGTTCTCTGACGTGTATTCTCACAAGGCAGCAGCAGGGGGAGCTCTATTTCTAGTTACTTTGTTGGGCCCACACACTGGTATCGTTCTGTAGACGAAACCTTTTTAAAAATCTAAATTCAAGAATTGGAACCTTTTACTGCACATATCAATTCAATAGACGCCAACATGCATAAAATCCTTCAGGACGCTGCCCCACCCAAACTTTTGTACAGCCGTGCGCTCAACTAACCAACAGAGCGCTAAGGTGTGTCTCAAGGGGCGACTGCAGTGTTCCCAAAAGAAAATCGGCTTTTTCCCAATCAGCCTTTTCCTACAAAGCCATCAAAGAATGGAACGGGCTTCCAGACAACTTAAGGAACATGGCAGATTTTCACAGTTTCTCACGGGCCGTCAAAGGTTTCCTCTTAGAGCACCAGTCACTAACAACACCAGACGGGCATTTGGCCATCAGATGATGCCCTCGTGAGTGGCATCTGACGGCCCCCAGACTATCAGATTATGAGAGTAATTACACTGCCACATTCCATACCAGGTGGATATATAGGTACCGGGTGTTACCCTCGTGGGTACATCCGCTATTGTACAGTTTTTCTGATGCAATACAAACAAACTGAGGCACTTTACTGACCCCTCGCACCTTAAATAATACTGACCCCTCGCACCTTAAATAATACTGACCCCTCGCACCTTAAATAATACTGACCCCTCGCACCTTAAATAATACTGACCCCTCGCACCTTAAATAATACTGACCCCTCGCACCTTAAATAATACTGACCCCTCGCACCTTAAATAATACTGACCCCTCGCACCTTAAATAATACTGACCCCTCGCACTTTAAATTATTGCTGCTATTTTACTGTGTTGCTGTACTACTTGTTTTATTAGTCTGTATTGAACACTGAATAATTTGTACTTTTGAATTTTTGCACTTGTATGTGCTAAATGTATGTTTTAGGACTACAGATGGAAAGTAGCATTATGCTAAAACTGGTGCAGCCATCTTTTTAATGTAACTGCACATTGACTTCAAATAAATAAACTAAACTGAACATCAGATTCACCCGTGAAGATGCCAGTGAGAACAGACTGGCCTTCTTAGACTGTGCAGTAACCATAGGAGGAGACCGGCGCCCCCATGTGGAGGTCTTCGGAAAGCCACACACACGGACCAGTACCTGCTTTTTGATTCGCACCACCCACTGCAGCACAAACTTGGAGTGATTCGGACTGTACGACACAGGGCCCAAGAGGTTCTACAAGCACTGAGGGAAAGGAGAAAGAGGAACAACATGTGCAGAATGTCCTCTCTGTTTGTGGAGATCCTAAAGGGGCTTTCAACAAAACTAAGAGAGAGAAGAAGCAAGAAAACACAGAACCAGAACCCAGGAGAAGGGGGGTAACTATTCCTTATCTTGCTGGGGTGTCTGAGAAACTTCAGAGGATCTTCAGACAACATGATATTCCCGTCTACTTCAAACCCACAAACACTTCAAGACAGAAACTGCTCCACGCAAACAAACCGATGTTGTCTCCTCTGTTCAGTGTAGTGAAGACTGCAGTGAGCGACACTGAGAAACAAAACAGGCATTACACAAAAGGATGAACCAGCACAGACGGGAGAGCCAGAGTGGACCTCAGTCTGCTGTACATCTGCACCTTAAAGCCACGGGCCTCTTCTTTGGGGACAGTGAAGTGCAGATCTGAGCCAGAGAGAAGTGGTTTGAGTGTGGAGTTAAAGAAGAGAGAGAGAGAGAGAGAGAGAGAGAGAGAGAGAGAGAGAGAGAGAGAGAGAGACCCTTCTTTAAACAAAATTAAAACAAATTAAGAAAACAAAAGGTGTAGCCAGGTCAGGTCCAGAGGTGTGAACAGCCCTGTATGATTCCGCTAATCTGACCCCACCCCCCAGTCTATTTCAGTAGGGCGAGTTGACAACAGAAACTGTAAACAATTAGGGGGAGTTTCTAAGTAATTGAGGGATCTAACTCCTCCCTCTTCAGGCAGATATAAGTCAGTGTCTCCAGCGTCTGAGCAGAACTGAAGGAGCAGCTCAGACGAGGGCGAAACGTCTTCTATCAAAAACTTTGGTCCAGTTGACAAAGTTTGTGTGTGTGTGTGTTTGTTTGTGTGTGTTTGTGTGTGTGTGTGTGTGTGTGTGTGTTTGTGTGTGTGAGTGTGTGTGTTTGTGTGTGTGTGTGTGTGTGTGAGTGTGTGTGTGTGTGTGTGTGTGTGTGTGTGTGTGTGTGTGTGTGTGTGAGTGTGTTTGTGTGTATGTGTGTGTGTGTGTGTGTGTGTGTGTGTGTTTGTGTGTGTGTGTGTGTGTGTGTGTGTGTGTGTGTGTGTGTGTGTGAGTGTGTGTGTGTTTGTGTGTGTTTGTTTGTGTGTGAGTGTGTGTGTGTGTGTGAGTGTGTTTGTGTGTGTTTGTATGTGTGTGTGTGTGTGTGTGTGTGAGTGTGTGTGTGTGTGAGTGTGTGTGTGAGTGTGTTTGTGTGTGTTTGTATGTGTGTGTGTGTGTGTGTGTGTGTGTGTTTGTGTGTGTTTGTATGTGTGTGTGTGTGTGTGTGTGTGTGTGTGTGTGTGTGTGTGTGTGTGTGTGTGTGTGTGTGTGTGTGTGTGTGTGTGTGTGTGTGTGTGTGTGTGGAGTCGCCTGCATTTTCTCTGCCTCTCAAACATTTGCCTCCATGTTCTTTATTATTTTCTTCCTCATTATTCGTGCCCTTTTTATGAAATGCTTTTATCATGAAGTTTGAACACAGTAAAGTGTAAAGGGAAAGAAAAGGAAAGGTCGTATTTAAGCCATAGTTATGATTAATTAGACTAATTAATTCATTTAATTGGAATGACCTCATGCAGTCTGTTAATATTTTGCTGCTCTGTTTACTTGGATTCTTGTGTTTTTACTGTTTTGGGACATTTGAGGCGTATACAGATGGTTCGAGTATAGTTAAAGTGGAAATGGTTTGATGAGCAGAAGAGGACTCGAACCAGGAGTCGTACAGTTCTCACATTATTGCTTATACCATTTAAATATATATTGACAAGACAATTTGCCAATAATTGTTAGAGAAAATAAGTGTGTCACAAGTCCTAGAGTTTTATAGAAGCAGAAACTCTGGAGTCTGAGGCAGCAGAAGTTTATTTACCATCAGTGCAGGACCTGGGGATATCCCATGACGCTCACTAAGCACAAAACCCAACTAACTTCGATAAGCAGCGCTCGTTTTAGCAAGAGTTTGGTTCCATGACTCGCTAACATGAATCTCTGCTGAGTTACTGGGGTAACAGATGCTTCTGAACTGCCCCGCTCCAGGGCAGGTTCACTCTCACGCTCAATCAGGCGGTGTTACAAAGAATATGAACCTGCAGTAAACACAGTGTCAAACAAGCCACACACCTCCCGCCTGATTATCTGTGTGGTCCAAAAACAAGGACGACAAACAAGAAATAATTTACCTTCAATTCTTGGAAAGTTTTGGTGAAGGTCCAGTAATTAAAAATATATTTTAACAATTGTCGTCATTAGAATATCTTCAAATATGGGAATTTCCTGAAATCAGGGAAAGAGCTTCGGCCGAGTGGTTGGGGTGAGTTGAGCTCCACATGTCAGGCAGGCGTCCCGGGTGTGATTCTTATTTCTGACATCATTTATGCTCAGGTGAAGTATTTGTTATATTTTCACCAACTTACATTTGTCACACAGAACACAAATGTGAAGGAATGTCATACGATTTAACCTACAATTATTCATATCATCATAGAACTTATATCAGCTCGGCCTAACATTAAAACATTAAACAGTTAAAGCTAAACCTTTACATCTAAACACACATAACACAATTTGACATGTTAGTTGGTGCAAGACTGCTCTACAAATATGAACATTTGTTACGACGTCAACGCTGAGTAACGATCACGGTCTCCCACAGGACAAACTGTAACTGTTCCTCTCCTCTTTTGTTGGCAGCAGTTCCGCATTGTAAAGTGGAAACTCTGATGCTCTGAACGGGCCTTTAGAGAGTTTAACAGATGCATTTAGCGGTCGGCGATCTTCTGCCGCACCCTGCCTCTCGCCTTGGTTATTGAACGTTTATTTCCCTTTTTTTGTTCGGACGCACTAAAAAAATCTGCCCAAATCTTCCACATGATCGTGTTTTCGACAATCGCTTGTTCTGGGCGTCTTCTGTCCCTCGTGCACACGTCTAATGTAAGACTGGATAAGCCCGGTTGAAGTTAACACTGATGAGGCGTTAGTGGAACGGCTTCAGCCTTAAAGGGAAACTCCAGCACGTTTGAAGCTAAAGTCCAATGTTAGAGGTGGTCAAAAACGGCCAAAAAACAGCACAGATCAGTGTTTCCTCGGTGGAGATCTCACTGTGGCAGTGAGTCTGTCAAGGCAACAAACTAGTGTAGTGATGGGGGCAAGTTCTGAACTAGTGTAGTGATGGGGGTAAGTTCTGAACTAGTGCAGTGATGGGGGCAAGTTCTGAACTAGTGTAGTGATGGGGGTAAGTTCTGAACTCTACACTGTGGTTTGGACACTCGTCCAAACGAGGCTTAATCACTTAAGCACCGTTATGTTTAGCAACATTGATGGAATATCCTCCCAGTGAACTTGAATACGCAACACTGCACGTTAATATTGGCTTTTCAAGTTTGACTTTGCTTCCACACAAGGAGGTTTAAACAGGAGCTAAGAAGGACAACATGGAAACATGCCGAGATAAAATGAGAAGAGCAACACTTCTGTGAGACGAGTTAACCAAGGAAACGGATCATGATAAAGAAGAGTTCTGTAATAGTTGGACGCTAACCACACAGAAATGCCTACAATGACCTGGAGGATGCAAAATTCTACAACAATGATGACCTAAAATGAGTCCACTTCTTAAATAATCTAAAGTTGACATTTTATGTTTGATTCACTTTCTTTCCCAAAGTATCAGTTCACTTTAAAATCTCTCTTCATTTCTCCCGTCATCACTGCTGTCGTCTGGCAGACGCTTGAATGCTGTTTCACTCCACCCTTTTCAGTGACAAAAGTGGCACCTGTAGCATTTCTGAGCTGTGGAAGTCATTTTAATGAGACTTGTGAGTTCAGATTGCAGTCACTAAGATCTAAGATTCAAATCAGATTTATTTCTACTTAAGTGGTCTGGGTCACATCTGGAAAAGAAAGATCCAGGTCACATTTTTCAGATGTGTTGTTCTTTTCAATGGAAAATATGTCACTTTTAAATAATACTGGATTATGTATTACATTGATAAAGCCATTCGTACCATCACAAAGCTACGTTTCATTAAAAGTGCCCTACTGAAAAAAACAGAGTAACATCTCATCATAGCTGTAGGCAGTGTGATATTTGACATACACTCAACAAAAATATAAACGCAACACTTTTGTTTTTGCTCCCATTTGTCATGAGATGGACTCAAAGATCTAAAATTCATTCCAGATACACAATATTACCATTTCTCTCAAACATTGTTCACAAATCTGTCTAAATGTGTGATAGTGGCACTTTTGCTTTGCTGAGATAATCCATCCCACCTCACAGGTGTGCCACATCAAGATGCTCATCAGACACCATGATTAGTGCACAGGTGAACCTTAGACTGTCCACAATAAAAGGCCACTCTGAAATGTGCAGTTGTTGCTTTATTGGGGGTCTGGGGACTCAGAACCAGTCAGTATCTGGTGTGACCACCATTTGCCTCATGCAGTGCAACACATCTTCTTCGCATAGAGTTTATCAGATTGTCAATTGTGGCCTGTGGAATGTTGGTCCACTCCTCTTCAATGGCTGTGCGAAGTTGCTGGATATTAGTGGGAACTGGTACGCGCTGTCGTATACGCCGGTCAAGCACATCCCAAACATGCTCAATGGGTGACATGTCCGGTGAGTATGCTGGCCATGCAAGAACTGGGACATTTTCAGCTTCCAAGAATTGTGTCCAGATCCTTGCAACATGGGGCCGTGCATTATCTTGCTGAAACATGAGGTGATGTTCATGGATGTATGGCACAACAATGGGCCTCAGGATCTCATCACGGTATCTCTGTGCATTCAAAATGCCATCAATAAAATGCACCTGTGTTCTTCGTCCATAACAGATGCCTGCCCATACCATAACCCCACCACCACCATGGGCCACTCCATCCACAACACTGACATCAGCAAAGCGCTCACCCACACGACGCCACACACGCTGTCTGCCATCTGCCCTGAACAATGTAAACCGAGATTCATCCGTGAAGAGAACACCTCTCCAATGTGCCAGACGCCATCGAATGTGGGCATTTGCCCACTCAAGTCTGTTACGGCGACATGAGGACGACGAGCATGCAGTTGAGCTTCCCTGAGACGGTTTCTGACAGTTTGTGCAGAAATTCTTTGGTTATGCAAACCAATTGTTTCAGCAGCTGTCTGAGTAGCTGGTCTCAGACGATCTTGGAGGTGAACCTGCTGGATGTGGAGGTCCTGGGCTGGTGTGGTTACACGTGGTCTGCGGTTGTGAGGCCGGTTGGATGTACTGCCATATTCTCTGAAACGCCTTTGGAGACGGCTTATGGTGGAGAAATGAACATTCAATGCCCGAGCAACAGATCTGGTTGACATTCCTGCTGTCAGCATGCCAGTTGCACGCTCCCTCAATGCTTGCGCCATCTGTGGCATTTTGCTGTGAGACAAAACTGCACATTTCAGAGTGGCCTTTTATTGTGGGCAGTCTAAGGTTCACCTGTGCACTAATTCAATTCAATTCAATTCAATTTATTTTGTAGCGCCCAAAATCGCAACAACAGCAGCCTCTAAGGGCGTTCCAAGATATGGATGAGTAAAACATACACACAGACATATCAAAACAGGAATAAACAACATTCATGTAAAGCAGCAAATGAAACATTGTCCAGTCATCCCCTGTCCTTAGACCCTCCTTCTCAGCAAGGAAAAACTCCAAAAAACCCAGGGTCCTGGGAAAAAGAAGAAACCTCAGGGAGAACTACAGTGAAGGAGGATCCTCCTCCATGGGCCGGACAGGCTATAGATGTCAGGCCCGTGGGCCAGTTCAGTATGACCACAGCTACCCAGGTGGGGAAGGAGCCGGGCGAGGAGGAGGAGAAGAGGGCGAGGAGGAGGAGCCGGGCGAGGAGGAGGAGCCAGGCGAGGAGAGGAGGAGCCAGAGCGAAGAAGGAGGAGCGAGTCCAGCTGCCATCAGGCGTCTGAAAGAGTTCCACTCCACAGGGGGAGTGGGACAGGGGACAACATGTGAATAGCAATGAACAAACTACAGATGAGAACATAGTGAGTGATGCTGATGAGAAAAAGGAGGAAACAGAGGACAGTGCTCAGGTTGCCACACTTCCCCCAGCTTGTTATCTCCTGCGGCAGCTTATCTTAGTGACATCAACTAAGTAACCTGGTCATAAGCTATTCCGAAGAGGAAGGTTTTAAGCCTGGTCTTAAATAAAGAGACTGTGGGTGCCTGTTTAACATCAACAGGAGTTGATTCCATAACACAGGAGCTTAGTAACTGAAGGCTCTCCCCCCACTGTACTTTTAGACACTCTAGGAACCACTAATAATCCTGCATTCTGAGGCGAAGTGCTCTATTTGGCTGATAAGGGGACAATGGCATCCTGAAAGATATGATGGGGGCCATATTGTTTAAGGCTTTGTATGTCAGGAGAGAACTTTGAATCTAATTCTAAACTCGACAGGAAGCCAGTGAAGTGATTTGAACACAGGACTGATGTGATCACGCCTGTTAGTTCCTGGTAGGACTCTGGCCGCTGCATTTTGGACCAACTGGAAGCTTCTTAAAAAAGTACCTTTAGTGCAGGCGGTGAGCAGAGAATTACAGTAATCTAGTCTGGATGTAACAAATGCATGGATAAGTTTTTCAGCATCATTTTTAGGCAAAAATTTTTCTGATTTTAGTTATGTTTAGCAGGTGAAAAATATGCAGTTTACAGGCTTGGTTTATATGAGCTGTGAATGAGAGATTTTTTGGTCAAATCTGACTCAAGGTTTTACAGTAGAGCTAGAGGCTATACTCACATTGTCAAGTGAGATTATCTGGTCTGACAGAGAATCTCTCTGACCTTTAGGACCGACAACAATGACCTCTGTTTTTCAGGGTTTAAAAGGAGGTAATTCAGGGTCATCCAGGTTTTGATGTCCTTCACACAGGCACTGAGCTTATCGATTTGATCGGTCTGATTAGGTTTCATTGATAAGTACAGCTGAGTGTCATCAGCATAGCAGTGGAAATTAATGCCATGTTTTCTGATAATGTTACCTAATGGCAACATATACAGAGTAAACAGGATTGGACCAAGCACAGATCCTTGTGGAACACCACAAGCTACTTTAGAGCAGGAGAGGTGCACTGGTTTACACTAACAAACTGGTACCTATCTGATAGATAGGATTTAAACCATTTGAGGGCGGTCCCTCTGACACCTATGTCACATTCTAACCTCTGCAGTAGAATGTTGTGATCAATGGTGTCAAACGCTGCACTGAGGTCCAGTAGGACCAGGACTGAAGCCAGCCCGTTATCAGCAGCTAGTAGCAAATCATTTGTCACTTTAAGCAGAGCAGTTTCTGTGCTGTGGTGAGCTCTGAAACCAGACTGAAATTTTCATATAAATTATTGCCCTGCAGATGGTGACAAAGCTGTTTCACCACAACTTCGTTCCAGAATCTTTGAGAGAAATGGAAGATTCGAGATAGGTCTGTAGTTGGCTAGTTCATCAGGATTTAAGCTAGGTTTTCAAAAGCGGTTTTAGTACAGCATATTTAAAGGACTGAGGAACAAAGCCATTTTCTAATGACATATTTATTATGTTATGGATGGAACCTATTATTAAGTGGAGAGCTTCTTTGAGGAGTTTGACTGGAATAGGGTCGAGCAAACAAGTTGATGGTTTGGACGACATGATGACTGAGGTAATCTCCGCCTCATCGACAGGAGTAAATTTGTCTAATTCTATTAGAGGATTTATGTGGGATATTGGTGTTACAAACTGGATTTGCTGAATTTGCTCGGGGCTGATTTTTGGAGTGGCTTCGTTGATCTTGTCTCTAATGGTTATAATTTTGTAATCTAATCATGGTGTCTGATGAGCATCTTGATGTGGCACACCTGTGAGGTGGGATGGATTATCTCAGCAAAGCAAAAGTGCCACTATCACACATTTAGACAGATTTGTGAACAATGTTTGAGAGAAATGGTAATATTGTGTATCTGGAATGAATTTTAGATCTTTGAGTCCATCTCATGACAAATGGGAGCAAAAACAAAAGTGTTGCGTTTATATTTTTGTTGAGTGTAATCTGATAGAAAATAAAAGGTTCTGACAGTGACTGTTGCTGTTGGTGAACCAGAACAATGCACTTATCTGTCTCATTTTCATAATAATAAACACTGACCTTGAGCTTCAAATGTGGAACATCTATGACAATATTGTATGAATCTGGCATTATTATTCTCCAGTTTACAGTGCAGGGGGTGAAGCATGTTCCATTTACATGCAGATGCACAGAGTCTGTCAATAGCACTATGGCCATTGTAAACACATGCGGATGATTTCAGTCGAAACTTGAAATGACGTTTGAAAGAAAATACAAAAGTGAACCTTGGGAACTATGTCTGGTTCCATTTCTATAAAGTTCGATATTAAAGGTCCTATAGTAACACCAGCTGGACTCTTATGAGCTCTGGGCCATGTTCACAGATGAGGAACGTTCTTTCCTCATCAAAAACATACCTGGAAATGTGTTTTGTTTCATTCACACGTCTAAGTAAAATTTTATTATTAGGCTGTCCACATCTACAGAGCTCAAAATGCTCTGTTCTACCTTGTGATGTCACGAAGTGGTAGCTTTCAAATTAACTTCTACATGTTACTTTTAGTACAGTAGAGACAGAAAGATGGAAATTCCTGGATTGAAATCATCCGCATGATTCTAGTGAAGGTTTATGGAGTTTAAAAACACAGTGGAGCTCTTCCTGTAGCACTACATGACATCACAAGGTGGAACAGAGTGTTTTCTATTTGAGAGAAGAACTAAGAGCCTAAATACACAGGGTTTGTGTGTTAAATATCTGTGAAAGAAACAAAACCCAGCTCCAGGTGATGAGGAAAACCATCCAGACTCCCACACTTTGCCTGTTTAAGATTTAGAAAATATTTATTTGGAACATAAAGACATAATCAACTTCAATCTATATTATCTATGCAATTTTATTCAAATATGTTTTCAACGCATGGTTAATTAAATATTCATTAAGTAAATCCTGGTGAATGTTGGTTGTAACTACTGTACTTTACCTAAATGTTCCACTATTCAACATTTTTATGCCTAAAAATGTACCTTAAAGACTTGGAAAGATTCTTACTATTAGTGTGGTCACCTCTGCACAGATCTGACCTGTAACTTAGTCGCCTTGTCACACCGTGCAGACTGTAGAACATTCGAGGCCAAGCAACACCACGTCCTGAAAAGTTGTACAGTTGAAATTACCCCCAGGACTATTCCTGTTACCCGTGTTTGAGAAACTGGAGTAGAAAGGCTGAAAGTCTATTGGACTAGACTAGTGAAAATAAAACAATAAATACAATAGAATATATTTAGATTTCCAAGAAAACACACAGCACACTCCATGAAACAGCTCCACCGTGCTGTCAGTCATGGTGAGCTGTGACCTTGACAGAGTGATTTTATGGTGCAGTGTTTATCATTACAGTAAAACTGATAGAAATGTGCCTTCCACAGCTGAGGAGCACTTCTCCACAGGGATCCTACATAAACAGACCTGTGGAGGTGCTTTAAGATCTATCTGTGTCAAACATACAATTTGTCCATCATGTGTTTGCTCGTACTGCTAAATAAAAGCATGTATTTATACCGTTATCGATCAAATACAAAGTTGTTTATCATGACCAGAACATAAGTGACCAAAATAACTGCATCTTTCATTTCGTACTTTGCAGTGACGCCACGCTGGGGTTGTTCTGCATGCATTTGCTATGGAGGAATGTTCAGCAGTTACCGTGGCAACGCAATGCAAACATTAGCAAACACTACAAAAAATGTTTTTAAGATGTGTCCGGAAACTAGGGCTGTCAATGTTAACGCGTTAACACATGCGATTAATCACAAAAAAATCTCTTTCTTAACGCAGATGAATCACAATTTATTCTGAACGCTCCTCTGTGGAAAGTGGTGACCTGAAAGATGCAGGTTATTAGGTCAGTGATCAGGTCCATACGCAGATGTGAAGATGAGACTGTGACTGGAGCTCAGCGGCAAATTTCTCTTCAGAAAACTGCCCGACGGGACTTTAGATAAACTAAGGGAGTTTGCAGATGTCGCAGTGATGAACTCTGTTTCCACAGAAGCACAAGTTTAAAACACCAACTTAAAGCAAAACACGGGTTTGATTCAGCGGCAGCAACGACGACACTGCACCAACAACAAACCGAGTGCAGCCGCAGCAATGTCGTCAACAAAACTACAGCGATAAGTTGACCAAAGCCTTTACAAAGTGGATAGGCACAGCATGTCGGCCTATTCACATCGCTGAAGACCAAGGGCTGCAAAATGTCCTGCACATCGCCTCAGGTGATCGTCATATAAACTACTTTCTATATATAACATTTTTATAATGTCAATAATATAACTTTTTGATAATAAATTGCATTTTTGTCCAATTATTTTGGTCCTTTTTTGAAGAATAATTAACTCAGATTAATCGTGATTAATCAAAATTCTAAAGTGTGATTAATCTGTTTTTTTAAAAAAAATCATTTGACACTACTGGAAACTCAAGAAAACAAAAAAACACAAAATGGATTGAAATAGCACACAGGACGCAGTGTTCATGCCAGGGAAGCAGGTATTTAAATCTATCTTACTACCTCATAACGGCTTTGGGCAGAAAGCAAAGCAAAGACAGCTAACATACGGGTAAATAAACGTTTGAAGATCTGATCCCCCAGAATCACAAACATTTCCATTGGTTCTTACTTAATTCAAGCTTTTATGCACAAACAATCGGCCAGTGGAAATCGACTGTTGAACAAATACACAGCAATTAGCAGGGTTCTGTTAGAGGGGGTCACTTTGAACTATTCCCGGGGCAAAGGCTAAAACACAGAGTGGTTATCTTGAGGACAGCACACGCCTACCTCTGAGTAACCCCGACCCTACGGAGGCCTGGAGGTCCAATTCCACATGCAAATGAGCCGTCCCTATAGCCTGAGCCTGTCTGAAATGCCAGGACTCATGCACATGTAGTGATTTTAATGCCAGAAACACCGTCGCAGGTTGAGGGGGTCTGCATGAGACGATTAATTCATTTCAGTTCTACTGTTGCACTGCAAAGGCTTCGAACAACTATTATTATGATTTAAATCTGGACATTCGTCATTTATTCATTTTATTTATATCATTTTCAAATACAACAATCTATGTAAGAAACAGTATGACCAATATATTTGATAAAAGCGATCACTGACACTTAAAGGTTCACTATGTAATGTGATCGGCCCATTACTTTGTCTCCATGGTGATGTTATTACACAGCCATGTTTCATAATATGGCATTAAACTTTGCATTTATTGAATTGCATGTGTTTCTGTAGCTTAAAATACTTTCTCGCTGTGAGCAGAGCCATCGCTCTAATTCAGACAGATTAAAAAATGAATCATACGTAAAATTTCATCCCTTATCTGCGCCTGTCTTCTCAACCACTGCAAAACAGCTAAATTAAAGCAACACCGTGTAACCTTCCAAAGACAGAATGTCACTTCCACATTCTCCATGGACACTGTGGCATATTACAGACTGTGGCAAAATTCCCATGGAGACGAGCAGGGTGAGACACTCTCAGTCCACGTGAGTCCGGTTTGGGCAGATCCAAGTCCACTCAGTAGGACACACGCAATAAAAAGTTTGATTTGAATCTATTTTCTTAAAAGTTACATGGTAGGGCTTTAACTGAAAGAGAGTACACCATCTTACCTGTCTGCAGTCACTAAATCCATGACTAAATCCTTGTATGTATGTTTGTGTCGTTCTCCTTTGTCCCTCATATACAAAGACATAGGGCCAGACCGATATATCGGGTGGTTGATAGTATCGGCCGATATTGGCTCTGGGAAACATATTGGCCAAAATCTTGCTGATATTCCACATGTTTTACCTCGTTATAAATTTTAGACTCTATATTCTGCCCATTTAATCCAGTTCATGTCCTGATCTGTGGCGGGGCATCAGGGTTTATCTGAGGAGTCATGTGTCTGTGTCCGTCCCGCCCCTGAACGCATCACCATGTGCGTTTGTTTACAGCTGCAGCCTCAGATCCACCTGCACAACACCTATTACTCTCTATATATATATATATATATATATATATATATATATATATATATATATATATATATATATATATATATATATATATATATATATATATATATAAAATTATAAAATTATATAATTATATTATTATATTATTTTCTTTTTGCAGCTGCTCAGTGTGAGTCTGGATTAAAGGACAGTTCTTAGTGCTGATCTGAGAGGAGCCTGTGTGAGGCTGAGTGTTGAAATGTGTCGGTTTGAAGCTCGTTTTGGTTCTTTCTCATTGGTTAGCGATTAGCTGCTGTAGCTCGCACACATAAACAGGCTGTTTTCTGTTAGCGACTGTAAAGTGACTATAGTGGCCATATATATGTTACTGGACACACACTGATATGGAAATGAGCTGTGAACAGAAGTGTGAATTATCTGCATTTAGCACACATGTGTCAAACATGCGGCCCGGGGGCCAGATCCGGCCCTCCAAGACCTTTAATCTGGCCCTCGGCTGATTTTTCTATTAAAATACTTAAAATTTTCTGATTTTTCTGTTAATTTTCTGCACCGTTTAGCATAGCAGCATCTCCGGCGTTTCTGTACGTTGCGACTCCCACCAGAGCAGCACAAATGAAGACTTTCCTCTTTCCAAACGCTCTTAAAGGACGATCGTTTTGACTGTCGACCGTGACCCTCATCAGCAAAATGTCAAAAAATGAGAAAAGCAGATGCTGAGTTCAGGATTTCCCAAGAAAAATAGTCTAATTCTTATTTGTTGACAGAGGTGAATGGGAAATCTGTGCTCAGTGCGTTTGGAACAAGTGGCGTTGCTCGAGGAATATAATCTTAAACACCACTACGAGACACGGAGAAAAATACAATAACTTGAAAAGAGAACTGAGTTTTCTGATCCGGCCCTTTTGGGATCAAAGTAGGTTGCATACGGCCCCCGGACCAAAATGAGTTTGACACCCCTGATTTAGCAGATCATTAATTACCGCGGCGCACACGCATTTACCGCTAAAGGTTAACAGCGGTACTTTACTTACAGAACTTTCTTTACTGGCTAGAATATCGTACAAAAACACCATTAGGCTGAACAAATCTTTAAATATGACGTAAAGAGGCAGAAGAACAGGAAATGTCGCCTAAATAAACCCGACTGAAAATCCAATAGAGCCAAACCTAAGTTTTATAAACAACTGAAGATTTACAGTGAATGTTTATGTCATAAATATATCTGCGATTATATCGACAGCTCCAACTCCCATTTTATCTGTATCAAATCGGCCGCAACAAAATCCATATTGGTCAGGCCCTAATAGACAGACAAAGACAAACTTTCTTGCTCCACAAGGGAAATTACTTGGAAACAGTCGCTCACACATCACATTATATTATTAAATTAAAATAAGCAGCAATGGTGTCAACTAAGACATAATTATATAAATAAAAATGTCTGCTTTATACAAGAGGTTGTAAGGAAAATGTTCAGATGATATGATGACTGACAGGACATAGGACACAGGTTCTGTTACATAGGGGTGAGTTGTTTGGACAACGCTCTGAATCTCCTCCTCGCCTGGCTCCTCCTCCTCGCCCGGCTCCTCCTCCTCCTCGGCCCTCTCCTCTTCCTCGCCCGGCTCCTCCTCCTCTTTGCCCGGCTCCTCCTCCTCGCCCGGCTCCTCCTCCTCCTCGCCCCTCTCCTCCTCCTCCTCACCCGGCTCCTCCTCCTCGCCCGGCCTCCCCTCCTCCCCGGCTCCTTCCCCACCTGGGTAGCTGTGGTCATACTGAACTGGCCCACGGGCCTGGACATCTATAGCCTGTCCGTCCATGGGAGTGGATCTCTCCTTCACTGTAGTTCTCCCCGAGGTTTCTTCTTTTTCCCAGGACCCTGGGTTTTTTGGAGTTTTTCCTTGCTGAGAAGGAGGGTCTAAGGACAGGGGATGACTGGACCATGTTTCATTTGCTGCTTTACATGAATGTTGTTTATTCCTGTTCTGATATGTCTGTGTGTATGTTTTACTCATCTAAATCTTGGAACAGCCTTAGAGGAAACTGTTGTTGTGATTTTGGGCGCTACAAAAATAAATTGAATTGAATTGAATGTTCTGTACCTGTCACTGTTCAAGCTACTGTGAACTGCTGCTTTACCAAACTCTCCGTCCCCAACAACTTCATACTTCATACTTTGTTTTTTACCGTTTCTGTGAAGGTGAAAGGATGTGAGACCATTGAGAAGTGGCTGCCCATCCCAGACCTGCTCCTCTGTGGTCCCACACTGCCCCGGGCGCACACTGGGACGCTAATAGTTTAACAGAGCTCAATACCTCCTCCCATCTGCTGCTCAACACGCACTCTGGCTTCTAACCTTAACGTTGGATCGTTTGCATCACTCTGAAATTCACCACACACTTTTTCACATTTGCGTTTATATAAATGACCGTTTTAAAGTACATGTTGATTGTAGGTTTTAGTTAAAGAACATTATGTACAATTTACCTGGAGATGTATTTTTGTTTCATTCATGCTTATTTCATTCAGTTTGTTAACCAAAAATCATCTTCTCTGAGAACTCAAAAATGCTCCATTTGTTTAGTTGAAACAGCATATTTAAATTTTTTAAAATCCATAAACCATCATTGGATTCATTCTGCAGTCAAATAGTATTCACAACAAACACATGGCTCTGTTAAAGTTGAGCTCCGGCACGTTCGAAGCTAAAGTCCATTGCTAGAGGTGGTTGAATACTGTAAAAAGTCAAAAATCGGCACAGATCAGTGTTTTCTAGGCGGAGATCTCGCTGCGGTAGCTAGCATAGCGATGGGGGCAAGTTCTTCCACATAAGACGACAATTTGCTTCACACAGAAGAACTTTAACACCACTTTAACCCATCTTACAACAGCCACGAGTCTAACAAACAAAACGCTCTGCCTGGTTCACTCATTAGTGTCTGGAAACATTAGAAAACAACTTTATAAGCAGCCTTAGCATTAGCTTTGTTAATTTTCCACTGCACAGGCTAAAGCCCAAAAGACTCAATTGTCGACTCCAGTGGCGGCGAGAGGCTCGAGCGACAGAAACAACAAGTGAGAATCGACTACTGACGGTGAAGAAGAGAAACTGAGTTGTTGAAGGAAAATGGTTCGGGAATGTATTTTTTTAGCGTTTTCAAAAAATATTATTCACTCGTAAATAAATGGGATTAGAAACAACATCAACAACAATCGAGTCTTTTGGGTTTTCGCCTGCACAGTGGGAAATTGACAAAGGTAAGGCTAAGGCTGCTTATAAAGTTGTTTTCTAACGTTTCCAGACACTAATGAGTGAACCAGGCAGAGCGTTTTGTTTGTTAGACTCGTGGCTGTTGTCAGATGGGTTAAAGTGGTGTTAAACTTCTTCAGTCTGAAGCAAATTGGTGTTTTATGTGGAAGTTCAGAACTTGCCCCCATCACTACACTAGTTTGTTGCCTTGACAGACTCACTGCCACAGTGAGATCTCCACCGAGGAAACACTGATCTGTGCCGTTTTTTGGCTTCTGACAGAATTCCACCGCCTCTAGAAACGGACTTTAGCTTCAGACGTGCCGGAGTTCAGCTTTAAGCTCAGTCAGTACAGGGAGATGAGTTTACTCTCCCATTGTTCATTCCCGTAGCTGACAGCAGAGGGCGCACTGACGCCTAATTGCATAATTGGAAACCGAGGCACAGTTCATAAAGAGTATTTTGCAATTGCAGGCATTATTATATGTTAGAAAATGTTAAATATGTATACCAAGGTGACCAAAAGGCAAGGCAAGTTTATTTGTATAGCACAATTCGTTCACAAAGTAATTCAAAGTGCTTTACAGAATAATCATCATAAAATTTTAAAATAGAGATGCAACAATTAGAAAGAATTAGAGAGAAGAGTAGAGTGTGGAATGGAAAATGAAAACCTTTCAGTCAGACGCAGCTGAACAGAACCGTTTGTAGTCTGGATTTAAACAGAGTCAGAGTCTCACATGTTCAGACTGTTCCAGGTTTGAGCTGCAGAATCTGAAACTCTGACTCCCCGAGTTTAGTCCTGAGTCTGGGACCAGCAGGAGGCCGGTCCCTGAGCTCCTCAGAGTGAGAGATGGTTCATACGGCACTAACATGTCAGAGATGTACTTTGGAGCTAGGCTCCGAAGGACATGTTTAAAGGGAATTAAAGCCACAAGAATATGAATCTGAGTAGAATATGTCAGCTAAATGTTCGTTGTTTGGGGCAATAGAAAATGTCAGTAATCGACGGTGTACAAATGTGTTTATGGAAGTGAACAGCAGTGTCACATATTCAAAGCATGATGATTTTGTTTAAAAAATAAACAAAAACCTCTTTCACTCTTTTTCCTTTTCCCTTTTTACCCCAGATATGAAGCTAACAAATAAATTCCTCAGGCTAAACATGCTGAAATGACCGTTTACATTTTCACTTCCATAAATGTTTTTGAACCATCATTCAAATGTATTGCTCTATGTCCCAGGAACATGTTCAGATTGTAGTAATAGTAGTAGTAGTTGTTGTAGTCGTAGTTGTAGAAATGCAGTAATTCACCACACAGATTCATAAGGTTTGTCTTATTTTAATAACACAAATGTACTAAAACTAATTTCCCCTTGTTGAATCACCATCTGTTATAACCAACTGGTTTTAAAGTAAATATATAGTGATTTATTCTACACTTACTTTATGCATCCACATGTCCTAATCACTCGCTGCACTAAGTTTTCTAAGAGCTTTTCACAATTTTGCACATTTCGACCTCACAAGCTGCTAATGAACTATTTTTGTACCGGCGTCGTTCTCAAACACATGGGTCTATTTTACAGTTTTCTGATCTATGCAATAATGTTGTAAACTGAGGCCTTGTCCACACGTAGCCGCGTATCTGATAAACCGAAGATGTTTTGCTGCGTTTTGACCTGTCATCCACACGAACACGCATCAAAAACGAGTATTCAGGGAAAACTCCGGCCAAAGTGAAGATTTTTGAAAACTCTGTTTATGCCTGTTTGTGTGGACAGAGATAACTGGGGTTTTGCGTTTTAAAACGTCACTGTCTGCGCCAAAAAATATGAATCTGCCCTGACGTCAAACGTGCGACATTTGTTTAGGCGACTGCAAAAGCCAAAGCCAAAGCCGACTATGGACCGGAGTCGTTTCTTGAGAGCTGTGTGTGTGTTGAGAGCAGAATTGCTCCTAAACTGTGTTTAGGAGCAATTCTGACTCCGAGTCTGTCCAGACAGAGGAGCTCGGCGCCATGTTTTCTGTTGTTTAAGTTTAGGCGGAAGTGACGGTGAAGTGAGGGCTCAATGGAAATAACGCCATCTACAGGTTTGGAATGCGAATGAATGTGGTTGAAAACGCAGATGTTGGGGTTATGTGTGGAAGGTTTTTTTTTTAAGATGAGGTGGTGTGGATAAAACTATTTTTATAAACGGAGGGGGGGAAATGTTCGGTTTTAAAAATACCCGGCTACGTGTGTACATGGCCTGAGTTCTTCCCTCTAACTGAAAACACTCTGTTCCACCTCCTGATGTCATACGGAAACACAGGAAGTGCTCTACTGTGTTTTTAAACTCAATACACTTTCACTATCATCACTCTCCTCATTTGGACCTTCAGGGCTAGAATTGCTGATCTCTACTGAAGTACAGGTAAAATACAGCTGTTAACTTGAAAACAAGTGTAATATAGGACCTTTAACGGCATCCAAATTACGGGTTTAACTTATATTCAATATTCTCCTGACAGATGAAGTGCAGACGGTGGAGACAGTTGTGATCCCTCCACTTCCACTGGGGCCCCACGATCACCCCACACTCGTGAGACAGGGGCAACGTGGGCATCCCATTCTCCCAATTACTGGTGCTCACCATCGTGTCCTTCCAGATCCAGAATCCAAACACTTGACTCTGCCTCAGCCCCACCCAGAAAGGACCTCTGTTGTTTTTATTCCCTTCTATTACATTGAGCCACTGCTCCACTGAATCCTGGTGATCTTTGGTGGGGATCTGCAGCAGCCCAGAGTGGTGTGTGTCGCAGTATTGTAGAGCCTCCTCCCACGTTTTTTTCTCCTCGGGCACCACTATTCTCAAATCACCTGTTTGAAGTACAAGCAAAAGTCAGGTCTCTGGCAACCCTTTCATTAAATCATAGAAGTTATCCTACTGTACAACTTTGCTGAAGCATCTTTTGAAGCAGATTGAAAAAAAAAATCTATAATTTTGAAATGTGCAGTGTACATTTGGAGTACAGTATGTTTTAGGTATTATTATCACAACTAAACCAGTGACTTAACCTGCAGAAACATACACGTTTTTTTTCCATTCTCAGTTTATGGACAGGACAGGCCTCAGGTGAAAGCTCAGAACCTCCAGAATTCCCTCACTGAGCTGCAGAGGCCGCACTCACCTTTTGAGAAATTGATAAGAGCATTGGAACTGGCAACCCAAATGAGAGACTCATTTGATGCTCACTCTGCTTTCTGATTGGATAATCATCTTGAGCAAAGCACCAGCCTAATTAGTTACGTACAGGTCAATGGGCAGAGAAGAAAAATACTGTCTTAAGGCCACCACACACTACAGAAGGATTTGCCCGGTTTAAGCTACGATTTGCTTCTTCCCGATTTCAGAGGCAGGACTTAACTTTGTGTCTTTGTGTGTGGTTTTAAACCACTGCTCCTCATGTGTGTGGGTGTGACTCTGAGCTGCTCTGTCAGACTGTAACCACCAACGCTACAGTAAGGTACAAACTCAGGAAATACTCGACTTTATTACTCACCTCTCATAAAGTTGTCACGTTAAAATGCAGCATTTTCATTCATACCATCCATAAAATTTGTTCTATGCAAATAATGACACCCAGTGCACAAAACAGCACTATTAACCCAGTTTAGTGTGCGGATCGATTTTTCACCAACCTTCTGTGCACCACAATTAACAAATAATAATAACACAGTTTTGTCTTGCATCTAAACTAGAAGTGCAGTGCTCTGGTCTTTTGAACACTTAAGAGTCTCAAAGAGAGTGGTTTTATTGTAGAAAGGAAACAGCTGACAGGAAGTGCACTCACAGCTGTGCAGCCTGTGGTCCACAGCCGTTTTCTGCCGCAGTCTTTGTGATCTGAAATTTAAAATCTCATAAGATTCCCCTGTCTGTGGTGTGCACTTTTCGCTGCACATTTAAAAATCGTTCAATACTGCAAAGTCCTGCAGTGTGTGGCGGCCTTTAATCTAAATTGTAGAAGTTGTTTGTCTGCATGTTTTGTGTTTGGTGGGGAATGATTATTTTAAGTGTTTTTACCTGTAGAGCACACTGCTGGAAAAGAGTCAGAGTTTGAAGATTTGAGTGAAGGGCCTTCATCAGTAACAGCAGCATGATTCCCAATTGGAATTTCTTTCCATTTCCGATACGTGGAGCAGCCACCATCTTCCCATCTCCAGTTGTCAGTGATGTTCCCTGAAATCCACAGTGTTGTGTTGGCTGAGCTCTCATTCGTCGCCAGGTCTCCCAAAGAGTGATAATGGCAGTGCTGTTTAGCTGCACACCAGTTCAGAGCCACACCTCTTGTCAGGTTGTCAGATCCTGTAAAACATCACTGTGTCCATTATTATTTGTCAACTGACATGAAAGGATTATATGTGATGTAAAGAAAATGATTTACTTCCGTTGCACTTAAAGTACAAAGGATCAGAACAGTTCCTCAAACCAGATGTAGACGGGCACATTGGTATGTCACCACTATTATTTAATATTTTCTGCAGGCCAACCCAGGCAGTTGGCAGCCAGTTAGAGGACAAGTTTACCGCTAATTTAGCATCATTGTCATCGTACAGAGTGACAAGCTTCATGTTCTTGTTCTGACACTCCTCAGTTTTATCTTCCACATCAACGTCCTTAACTACCTCAAATCTTCGTAATTGTAGCACTGAAGATTTGACGAATCCTGTGACGGTAAGAGACGGATAATACATATTAGAGACAGAACAATTCACATCTGTATCTGTATATTTTTCATAAACTGATAATAACGTGACGTATTTGAGAGATAGAGCACTTTACCTGTACTCAGCAGACACAGTATGAGCTGAACGAGTCTCATTGTAACAAACACAACACGAACGTCTGAAAATACAACTGGCAAAACATTTAATATTTAATACTTCAACAACATAAACATAAAATAATGTGTGTGTGCATTTATATAGCATGTGTTTAAAGACTATGTAAGTAAAGACGTTTGCCACCTTATTGATTTTCCTGAAATGTTCCATATTATGGCCTTAAACTTACATAAATTCATGGAAACAAAAAGGAGACACCATCAGACCAAGTTACAGCTCAGATCTGTGGAGAAGTGAGCCTGCTAACAGTAAGAGTTTTGTAATTATAATTGCAATAGCTCATGGAGAAGAAGGTGACGCACTCTTCACGAGAAAAGTGATGTTGTGCACCTTTAAGAAAATTTAAGAACAAGTAAAAGTGATGGAAAACTATAATGATACAGCAAAGTATGATTTTTGTATTGTACCAGTAATAATATATTTGTTGTATTTATGTATTTTTAATATGTGAGTCATTTCCATCCTGGATCAGTAGTGTGTCTAAACTAACATTACATTCATTCATTTTAACAAAAGTAACAAATCCTTCACAATAGTTCAGTAAAAATAATAATAATGAATGAAATGTGGCTGTGCTCTTACCTGTAGCGGCAGAGGGGGGAGGGCATCTGAGGCGTCTGAGGCATCTGAGGCGTCTGAGGCGTCTGAGGCGCTGAATCAGTGTCTGCAGTTATATGGAGACAGGCTGTGCTCATATTCAAATCAGATGCAGAATTAGGTCAGTTATTAACTCTGATCCAAACCAGTGAACAAAGGGACCAGGAAGGACTTTACAGCACTCTTATTCATCAGAGATATGCAAATGTTTATGATGGATTCATGTAGAAGTCACTGTTCATCTCTGTTGATATTTATTGCTTATAACATTAAACCTTTCTATCCTCACGCACAGTAAGAACACACGTGTATTTTTTTTATTTAAATTTTTTAAAGCACTATCATGGAATATTCCAAATAAAGGGAAAAAAAATATTCGACATATTAAAGATGGTAAATCAGAAAAGTTACATAGTGCAACTTTAAGTACTTACAAAGCCTGAATTCTAAATAGAAAACGTGTTCATTATGAAAGAGCTCTTTATTAAGGCTACTTGAGATGAAATAAGATGTAGTTATTACAGTTATTGATGCATTTATATATTTTAACTCTCCATTCATTCATGGAAAGCCAAGAGTCCTGCTAAAGGAAACAACATACAAAGTAGTTTCGAACCTAAAATTTACATTTACCATAGAAAACAGAACCATAAGTCAGACACTTCCTGCTGAGTTTACAGTTTTGTTTTAATCATTAACCCTGGAGGATGTTGGGTGTTATTTCCATTTGAATTTCAAATGAGCTTCTTTATGTCAGAGGTTCAGAAGTGCAATGTCAAACAGCTGTAGGTGTAGATGTTGTATTGTGTATATAGTATATTTTTAATAATGCTATAAGATTATTCCATACAAATGTCTCTTTTTCTTGGTTTTTACTGAATTTCCCCACTTTGAGATCAGAACATTACATATGATTTGAGCTATAAGGAAAGGTACAGTTTGGTCAAATTATCAAAACATCTAAGTTCTAGACTTAAAGCATCAGTGTGTAACATTTAGCCAGAAAATAGACTAAAATAAAAGGATGTTTTGTTGTTTCATTTTGGTAGTGAAAAAGCCGTGGCCTTACTCCCAGCAGACTTCATCTACACAAACCCGGCTCTTGTTTTGACCTCCTCTTGTGGTAATATTGTTCCTTTAGCTAAAATATTTCAGAGTTTGGCATTAAACGTATCTGTCTTCCTGTTGTTTGTGGATAGTCAGTATCAATAGCACAATCGACAACTACTAATGTAGAGCCGAGCCATGAGTCATCTCTGCTCCTGCACACTCCCCTCTTGTGTTGTGACTTTGTTTTACTTTGAAGCAGAGATATGACAAAGTGATGCTGGTGGCGTCGAGATTTCCCCAAAGAGACACTGAGAGGAAGTCAACAAGTGTCAGGAACAACAGATGAGAGGAAGAGGAGAAGAGGGGAGGAGGGAGGATCAGAGCAAACAAAGGAGACGCCTGTGATAGATACAAGGGGGAGATGTGAGAGACGGACTGTAGTGTTGTCTGATGTCAGCACTAGACAATAAACTAGGACATTGCAAAGGATCCACGTACCAATGGGTTTCAGGTCGCTAAATAAAAGTGCACTCTTCTCACCTGATGACTATGTGCATAAAATACTACTTTTTTAATTAAATGTGCACTATGTGTGGCTTTTTCACTTAAAAGCATGAATTTAACTACAGTAATTGGAGAAATGAGGGCTCTATAATGCCATACTGTGGCACATTCGAGGCAAAGCAATAACATTCTCAAGTGTGTTTCAATCAAAGGCGTCAGTTTATGGAACAGTCCTGACAGTGAAATCAAGAACTCTAAATCTATCAATGTATTCAAGAAAAGTGCCAAATATTGTGTGCTGAAAATGTATGAGAGCAGATTAGTGGCTTCTGTTACGTTATATTCTGTGTTGAGTAAAGAAATAGAAAAATGGCCGTTAGAAATGTTAAACTGTGAATAGGCACAATAAGTTTAAACTTCTTTCTGCTCCTTTTCATTCATAATATTTCATTTGAATGTTAGGCTGTTATAATTGTTTTTAAATGAATGAAATAAATAATACAAATTAAATGAAAATGAGACGAGCAAGTGACAGACTTACTTCCAGACATAAAGTGGGTAAAGTGGGTGACATGTCTTACCCAAGTGTCTGAGGGACTGAAACCGCCTGTGTTAAGCTATTTTGTGTTGTCCTGTTGTTTCCTCATCAAAAACAAATCTGCAGTTGTGTTTTGTCTCATTCACACATGTTTAACACACAAACCCTGCACATTTAGACTGAAATCCTCATCCACTTTATTTCTATGGCACATTTTACAAACAGAGCAGTTTCCAAAGTGCTGCACAGACATGAAACAAAGAAAAGCTCAAATTTGGTCACACCAGTCCTAAAACAAGAAAACCAGTCAAATCGAATTAAAGCAACACCATAAAAATCACAAAGTAGAATTAAATAATTAAAATATAAATAAATAAAAGACACAGAGGAGCAAACAAACTCACGCAGTGTTAAAAGCCCCAGAGTGAAAGTGGGTGGGAGACTGTGGGGGCCAGAGCGCTCCACAGTTTAGGGCCACAGAAAAAGCCCGATTCCCCTGGATTTCAGTCTCGACTTTGGCCCCACGAGCTGGAGCTGGACCTCGGACCTCAGCTCGACCTCAGGAAGTGCTCCACTGTGTTTTTAAACTCCATGCACCATCACTAAAATCATTTGGATAATTTAAGCTGTGGAAATACCCATTTCTGCTGAGCTAAAGGATAAAAGGGAACTGCGGCACTACCTCTTCATGACATCACAAGGTGGAGCGTAGCATTTTGAGCTTTGTAGCTGTAAACAGACTCATAATAAAGAGTTTCTCAAACATGTGCGAATGCAACAAAACACAACTCCAGGTGTGTTTCTGAGGAGGGAACAGCGTTAGAACACGGCTTAAAGCTCACATGAGTCAGTTTTGCGTAACACCTTTAAAAAACACATTTTTACTATTGCATTTGGCATTAGTACTAAACAGATTCACCTTCCATCTATAGAGTTTTTCCTAGAGCTCTGTCTCCTTGGCTCAAGCTGCACTTTTCCACCTTCCTCCTTTCAACTCTTTTCTTCCTTAACTTGGTCCGACACAGATCCCTGCTGAGGAGGCCGGTCGGCTGAAATGAGATGAGATTTGATTTTAACTTTAATTGATTTCGGCTGCTGTGCTGGTCACGGGCGTCGCTGGTACTGAATAACTTGTGTATCGAACTCAAATTCTCTGTGCTGTGAAATCGATGGCGCGCGGCTTATGGGAGTACGTGTTTGCATCAGCAGTAAACGGGAGCTGGTTTTTTTCTTCCTTCATGTTGTGCTGTTAGACTATTTCACCTTTTTACTACTTGCCAGGAGCGACCATGTTTTTTCTTCTCAGCTCTTCTCTTCGGTTCACCCCTCTTTTTGTGTGGCTGGGTCAAGTGCCAAGGCTTAAAATGGTTTCTTATAGTGTCTTCCTAAAGTGAGCAAAGTCGTGAAGAGATACAACAACTTTGGTTTTCTTTTAATATCTGTGAGTTTCATGCTTCAGATGTCGAGCTGAAGTGCTGAAGTTCCATGAGGTGAATATGTGGCATTTTTGCTTACAGTTTCTGTTCTGCTTCAAGCTTGTGTATTTTCATATTTCTATATTATACGCAGCTATAAAAATTCTGAGCACTTTAAAGTATTATTCAAGACACAACCTAAACACAATAGTTTTTTTTTCACTTATTGAGGCAAAGCTTAAAGCTGAACTCCGGCACATTTGAAGCTAAAGTCCATTTCTAGAGGAGGTCGAATTCTGTCAGAAGCCAAAAAACGGCACAGATCAGTGTTTCCTCGGTGGAGATCTCACTGTGGCAGTGAGTCTGTCAAGGCAACAAACTAGTGTAGTGATGGGGGCAAGTTCTGAACTTCCACGTAAAACACCAATTTGCTTCAGACTGAAGAAGCTTAACACCACTTTAACCCATCTCAGTGTCAGATCAGAACCACCGAACACCAACAACACGACGGAAACAGACGATAAAACAGAGTCAGGGGCAGAGGAGCGACGGACACAGAGACGCAACAAACAAACTCAGGACAGAGCGAAAATAAAGACTTTATTACTCACCTCCTGTAAAGTGGAACATTTAAAGTGCAGCGTCTAATCCACATTATCTATATAAATTGTCCTTCACAAATAATGACATTCAGACCACAAAACGGCGCTATTAATCCAGTTTGAGGCGTTCATTGAAAGTAAAAAGGCAAAACAGTATATATATATATATATATATATATATATATATATATATATATATATATATATATATATATATATATATATATATATATATATATATATATATATATAATTAGATATCATTAGATTAGATTATCATAGACCTGCAAAGAGTACGGCAGGTCCTAAGAAGCTCAATGGCAAGAACAAGGCGCAGGCAATAAACAGCTACGCCCTGCCAGTGATCAGACCCAGCAGGAATCAGGCACTGGCCAAAGGAGGAGATACAGACCACGGATGTTAAGACACCAAAGCTCCTGACCTGCAGGAGGGTTCATCCCAAGTCCAGCACCCTGAGACTGTACACGAGCCGGAAGGAAGAAGGCCGAGGACTAGTGAGTGTGGGAACCACTGTCCAGGATGAAACATCCAAGCTCCACAAGTACATCAGTGACAAGGCCCAGACTGATGACGCTCAGAGAATGTCTCAGACAGTGGGGCAGAGGAAGAGGTGCTGGAGGGACCATCATGGCAGGACAAACCCCTACACGGGGCGAACCACCGGAACATAACTGAAGTGGCTGATATCAAGAAATCCTCCCAATGGCTGGAGAGGGCTGGTCTGAAGGACACACAGAGGCTCATCCTGGAGCACAGGAGCCTTGAGCACCCGAGCAATAGAGGCTCAGATCTACCACACCAGACAAGACCCAAGGTGTAGGCTGTGCAAAGAAGTGCCTGAGACAGTCCAGCACATAACTGCAGGTGTCAGATGCTGCAGGGAAACATGGAGCGACATAACCAAGTAGCGGGCATAGTGTACAGAAACATCTGTGCAGAGTACGGGCTGGAAACGCCAGGATCAAGGTGGGAAACACCTCCAAAGGTTGTGGAGAATGAGCCAAGATCCTGTGGGACTTCAGATACAGACTGACAGAACAGTGATGAACCAACCAGACATCGTGGTTCTGGATAAGCGAGAGAACAAAGCCGTGGTGGTGGACATTGCAATACCGAGAGATGGAAATGTCAGGAAAAAGGAACATGAGAAACTAGAGAAATACCAGGGGCTCAAAGAAGAGCTGGAGAGGGCCTGAAATCAGTGGTGCCTGTGGTGATCGGAGCACTCGGGGCCGTGACCCCCAAACTGGATGAGTGGTTGCAGCAGATCCCAGGAAGGACAACAGACATGAAGGACAGAAAAGTGCAGAACTGGGAACAGCAAAGATACTGAAGAACTCTCAAGCTCCCAGGCCTCTGGTAGAACCCCAGCTGATGAGAGTGAGAGACCAACCACCGAGGAAGGTGAGGAACACGTTTTTATATATGTAAACGTGTTTCTCACCTTCCACGGTGGTTGGTCTCTCTAGAAACTAGAGAACTATATATATATATATGTGTGTGTGTGTGTGTGTGTGTGTGTGTGTGTGTACATATATAAAAAATAATAATAATATTAGTAATAATAGTGCTCAGTACACAGACAAGAGTCTCAGAGCGACTCGTTTTACTGTAGACAGGAAACAGGAGACAGGATCGCGCTCACAGCTTTATATCCTGTGGTCCACAGACAGATCCTGCTGAAGTCTCTGCGATCGGAGATTTTAAGTCTCATAAGTTTCTCCTTGTGTCTGTGGTTCGCGCTTTTTGTCGCATATTTAAAAATCGTTGAAGACCGAAAAATCCTGCAGTGTGTAGCAGCTTTTACAATGTTTCTGATCAGATGCAGACAGTCCACAGCTGATTGATTTTCACCTCAAGAGCTGCTTATACAACATTTCTGCACAAGAATAGACAGAACTTTCTGAAATACATGGAAAAAATCTGGTACCATTCAGGCCATTTAAGTCCACCTTAAACCTTCTCTGTTTTGTGGTGACAAACTAAGAGTTCTCCTCCGTCTGTTTCCAGATGTGCCACTTTGTCTCTGTTGTGCCTCTGGTTAGCTTCCTCTCCACGCAGCTCGCCGGGCTCCTGGTTTCCGCTCAGCTCGAGAGGAGTGCTGTGTGCATTTATTCAGAGGGCTTCATGATCAATGGATCCGTCCCTGTGCTGCTCCCGCCTGCAGTCACCAGATGTTACTGCACCATCACTGCAGACAGACCAGGTTTGGAGAGCAAGAAATAACAGAGAAATAGAGAGAAATAACGCAGAGTGGATTTGAATCTCATTGGAAACACCACACGTTAGGGTTAGGGTCCATGTAACTTTTCGACTGGGGCTCCATCACCTGCTTGTTTCTATGGATATGTCATTGCTCTACTTCAAATGTTCCATAATATGACATTAAATAGACCTACCTCACAAGTATTCAATTATTCAGTTCAATTACAGGTGGGTTTACTGCAGTAACTTGGCCTGGTCTGGTCTCCATGATGGTTGAACGTTTTAATGCCACACTGTGAAACATTCTAGACAAAGCAATATTTACACGTAGAAAAGCAGATGGCGGCCGCTCCACCAAGAAAGTTACACAATGCACCTTTAAAAAAACAGTAAACAAATAAATACTCACTATGTATTTTTTTCTAGAAGTGGGTGTGCTGCTTGTCTCCATAGCGATGATATTGCTCTGCCTATAGAATGTTCGTCAATATGGCATTAAAGGGGCAGTACTCATTTTTTCATGCAATAAAGACGGCACTGTTAGCATGCTAGTCGTTTATTAGCATTACCATGACTGCAAAACCTCGCTCCGGCTTCTAGAAGTGAAGTGTTTTGGCCAAAAATGTATGGAACATTTCTGGGGAGCATGAAGAGGAATTTCAGTTTACTTGTTTGTTTTTTCATTACTCGAGAGAGAAAACCGAAGCCCCCACAGCACGTGCACACAGTGAATGAACATGATCATATCTTTGGCTTATTAGATAAACAATAGAACATTTGTGTGCAATGAAAAGTTAAATACAAAAAGTAAGAAAAAATGTAATAATTAATGATTTATTCAAATGTCTCTGCTTCTCCAACAGCCAAGTATGACACGGTTAAGATGCTAATTGTGCCAATATTGACTTTGAAGCGCAGCAGATAACAGACGAACGTCTGGTTGGACTGATGCAACAGCCAGAGTTTAGATTCCACGTGATATTTCTGAACTGGGTGCTCATTACATCTCAGGTCAAAGTTTCACTGCTGTTTCTATTATTGGGTTCACACCATTGGTGCATTTTTAGAGTCGAACTGGTTCAGGCCTGACTTGACAAAAGAGTGACTGTGTCTGCCTCAGTAGATATGTGCTCTCATCATAAACTCACTGTTCAGCTCTTACAAACTACACGAATATCAAAGTATGTACAAAGACTCATGTATTTCTGGCCAATTTGCTAAAACGTTTTGGCAGTGGCTTTTAAAGTGTAACTCCGGCATGTTTGAAGCTAAAGTCCGTTTCTAGAGGTGGTGGAATTCTGTCAGAAGCCAAAAAACGGCACAGATCAGTGTTTCCTCGGTGGAGATCTCACTGTGGCAGTGAGTCTGTCAAGGCAACGAAGGAAACTGAAAGTTAATGAAAGAAAATGGTTCGGGAATGTATTTTTTAGCATTTTTCAAAAAATATAATTCACTCGTAAATAAATGGGATTAGAAACGACATCGGCGATCGAGTCTTTTGGGCTTTCACATGCGCAGTGGAAAATCAACAAGCTAAAGCTAAGGCTGCTGTAACATTTCCAGTGAGTGAACCAGGCAGAGTGTTTTGTTTGTTAGACTCGTGGCTGTTGTCAGATGGGATGTGGTAAGTGGTGTTAAGCTTCTTCAGTCTGAAGCAAATTGGCGTTTTACGCCCGGCTCCTCCTCCTCCTCGCCCGGCTCCTCCTCCTCCTCGCCCGGCTCCTCCTCCTCTTCGCCCGGCTCCTCCTCTTCGCCCGGCTCCTCCTCCTCGCCCGGCTCCTCCCCGGCTCCTTCCCCACCTGGGTAGCTGTGGCCATACCGAACTGGCCCACGGGCCTGGACATCTATAGCCTGTCCGTCCATGGGAGTGGATCTCTCCTTCACTGTAGTTCTCCCCGAGGTTTCTTCTTTTTCCCAGGACCCTGGGTTTTTTGGAGTTTTTCCTTGCTGAGAAGGAGGGTCTAAGGACAGGGGATGACTGGACAATGTTTCATTTGCTGCTTTACATGAATGTTGTTTATTCCTGTTTTGATATGTCTGTGTGTATGTTTTACTCATCCAAATCTTGGAACAGCCTTAGAGGAAACTGTTGGTGTGATTTTGGGCGCTACAAAAATAAACTGAAATTGAAATTTACGTGGAAGTTCAGAACTTGCCCCCATCACTACACTAGTTTGTTGCCTTGACAGACTCACTGCCACAGTGAGATCTCCACCGAGGAAACACTGATCTGTGCTGTTTTTTGGCTTCTGACGCAATTCCACCACCTCTAGCAACAGACTTTAGCT
Source organism: Odontamblyopus lacepedii (assembly GCA_034769755.1). Taxonomy (NCBI): domain Eukaryota; kingdom Metazoa; phylum Chordata; class Actinopteri; order Gobiiformes; family Gobiidae; genus Odontamblyopus; species Odontamblyopus lacepedii. Next base: position 51,897,903 of record CM068344.1, read on the forward strand.
TCAAACGTGCCCAAATTCCCCTTTAACATGTGCATTGTGTCTCCAAAGTATCTGCTGGCCTTTCTGCTATAGATATGCATGTGGAACACCCCAAGAGTGATGTTACTGCAGTATTAATAGCAGAATAAATATTGATAATGTTTAATTTCTAATACTTCTAAAAAACACAAACTGCAGCCATCCAATTAGTAATGAGGGTTTAAACCTGGAGGAAGATTGATGGTTAAACACACATTTTTCCAGCATATTACAATAGGATAACATTATAATACAATGAATATGAAGTGCAGTATTAACAGTGCAAAGAATTCTAAGGAAATATGTGCTTCCAAATAGCCCTCTTCCCCCGACTAAACACACAAATGATCTGTTTCATGTCCAGTTTATTTGTGTCTGTGTCTGTGGTCCCTAACTGCTGCACCACAGGCCTCTGCTGCTGTGGGCCTGCTCCAAATGTCAGCGCTGTGGATCTGCTCTAGTTTTCTGTATAATTATTCTATTCATAATAACTTCGAATTTGAGTTTTGTCGAATTTGAGTTTTTGCTCCTAATTTGCAAAGGGACACTCTGCCTGCTCAGACTTATTATTTTAATTGCTTGATTTGGGTCAGAATGTTAAGAGCTTCAGAAACAGGCAGAAATATAAAAACACATTGTATAAACGGGAAAATAGATGCTGCAGAAGTCATGTTTTAAAACTAAATATAATTATACACAGAAAAAGACATAATGGGCAAATATTTGGGCCCGGGAGAGATCGCTAGATTACGTAAACATGCATGGATGACATAAAAAACCTCTTCATTTTTGATGAGGGAACAGCATTACAACATGGTAAAAAGCTTCAAAAAGTCCATTGCGCAAAATACCCCAGTTTTAATGCTAGATTAATGCTGCTTTCACTAGCAAGGACCACACCAACAACACGTGTGTGAAGTGAAAAGCGTTTATTATCTGGAAACGAGGTGGGTCGGCTGGGTTGAGACTCAGGGTGGGGGTTCAGTCTCAATCTTCACATGGCCCAGCAGGACGGGACCCCCCTCGTAGGCGTCTTATGTCTGGAAGTGAACAGATCGGGGTTGGGAGGGTCCAGTTATTCGGGACGAACTGAGTTTCCAGGATAAGCTGCTATAAATAGGCTTCTGGGAAATTGAGGCATGGTAGAAGTGAGCTGTGACTGGCTGGAGAGGAGGTGAGGGTGGATGAGGTGTGGTCCTGTTGGTCCTGTTATTCATATTAACTACATTTGTTTTTTGAGCTCAGTTTTTCACATAATTTCATGGGATTTTAGCCGTTTAAGGAGTGCAGCATGTGCAGTTCAAAGGACACAGGTAAGGAACTGGTGGATTTTGTGAAATGAGTTGTTTCTGTTTCCTGTATCCATGGAGACTGCAAGAGAGTAGACAAGGATCTAGCTATGGACATTTGAGATGCTACAGATTTTTACACCGCATGTGGCAGCAAACGTGGCAGAAGATATTCCCAAGGAAATACTCCAAGACTTTCCAAAAGAAACACTTGGCTGAATGAACCATTTAATCACCAACTGAAACACCAGAGCGGAGTAAGAACGAGGCCTTCTGCTGCCTGTGATGTCCAGGCTGCAGGACACAGAGGTTTATTCCTCTCCTCAAACTGCTCTGACTGACCAGACCTCCAGGCAAACTGAGACATTTCACTGAAACACAAAGGCCACAGAAGTAACCCAAAACCTGCACTGTAGGTGTGCAAGTGGAGTGTGTGAGTGTTGGGGGGAGCTAACCACCATCAGGTCTGGAGTGAACAATGCTCTGTTAAAATGCTCCGTAAAGCATCTTTGTGGACATGTGTCTGTGAAAAAGCGCTCTAGCTGTTGTTGTAAGGTGACCTTGAGTGTCCAAAAAGGTGCCAAATAAATAAAATGCATTCTTATTGTTATGATTATATAGCGGCAACAAAACTTGAATTTCCTTTGGGATCATTTGTTTTCTTTCTCTCTTCTAAATTACACAAATATAAATATATAAATATTTTAGAAACTTGCTTTCTTCTTGATTGGGTCACTGCTAACTGCCCATTTATTATAGTAAAACTTTCAGAACACAATTTTCACCATTAATCCCCCAACGTGGACCTGATTTCTCCAGCAGCAAAGTCAAAATGTGCCCAATATTTTCAAGTCTTTGTGAAAAATGAAACCTCACAAAATCTAATCTTGTCCCTCGCCATCAAATTAGCGATGACAATGAAAACAATAGTGTGGCTGCTTTGAGTGCTCAGTGTGCAGCACCCTGGGGCGCACTGGCCTCGGCTCCTCAAAGATTTGGAAATGTCATTCCATGAAAAGTTGAAGAAGACCATTCCCAGTGACATTTGAGTATTTGTGTGTGTTCTGTTTCAGAGTCACATGAACATGAGAACACACAGAGCTCCAGTGTGACAGAAGGGACTGTGGCGTGGAGGCTAACGCATTATTTGGTTTGGAAAAAAGTAAAATCAAAATCTGAGAATAGATGTTTATTTAAAGTGGTTGTTCTCCAAAGTGAGGAGTGGAATTCACAGATCTAAATCAGTGTAAAACGTGAGTATTTAAATTATAGTTTATCACAAATGTACAACATGTGCTATCTTCACAAACGCAAATATTGTAAACCAACAAAAACTTTACAAATTACAAAACTGATTGATGAGTTATAGGTTTAAACTTGAGCTAAAATGAGACATAGTCGAATTAAACAACCCAAGGACAAGAATGTGGAGTAAACTTACCCTGAATTTGGCAAATATTTGAACTGCAGAGGACTTCACCTGATAAAATAAAATAACACAAATAAAAATGTCTGTAATGCCTGTATTGTGTAATAAAACACACCAATTGAACCTTTAACCTGGAAATGTACGTACAATGTGTCTCTAAATATTCACCAATTAGATCTCTTCTTCTGAAATATAATGAATATTCCGTCTTGTCTCAGACTCCGCCTGGTGCAGCTCTCCTTTGTCTTCCGACTTCCAGCTGAAGTTTGGTTTGATGGTGTGAGCGCGTCCCTTCGGCGCTATAGCGGGACTTACACAGTGTCTTAACAAGATGTGTCCCGGTGCCATTAAAGTGCTCGATCAATCCTTCTTTATGAGCTGTCCCCGCTGGAGCGAGCACAGCCCCGCTCATTACACACTCATACTCTGCTCTGGCCTTATGTTTCGCCTCTGAGCATCTGCACCGCGTGTGTGTGTGTGTGTCTGTGTGTGTGCGTGTGTGTGTGTGTGTGCGTGTGTGTGTGTCTGTGTGTGTGTGTCTGTGTGTGTGTGTGTGTCTGTGTGTGTGTGTCTGTGTGTGTGTGTGTCTGTGTGTGTGTGTGTGTGTGTCTGTCTGTGTGTGTGTGTGTCTGTGTGTGTGTGTGTGTGTGTGTGTGCGTGTGTGTGTGTGTGTGTGTGTGTGTGTGTGTCTGTGTGTGTGTGCAGCCTGGAGGGGGCGCTCTACATCATTTGGAACACCACACATCAGGGGGCAATCATGTTCGGTTCTATTAAATTCAGGGCAAGAAGAAAAGCAGATGGACACTTGAGTTATTCTGTCATGTGAAATGGACCCGTGAGCTTTCAGTCCTGTCAGGATGTTGTTAACCCCTCACAAACACACCTGGAGTTGGGTTTTGTTTCATCCACACGTCATTATTCACCACATGTGTGAAGTGAAAAGAGTTTATTTTAGGCGGATTTCATGACACGTCACACATATATGAGCTGCTTGTATTGTACCAAAACGCCATCGTGTTGTGCCGCTGATTGTACGAACAGGCAGGTGAAAGGAAACGGATTGATTTTTTATCAGATTCCTAAAGGAAAAGGTGCGTTTAAACAGCGCCGCCGCCGTCTGTGGACACGAGCCATTAGATGAGAAGACTGGTCCGAGGAATTGATTGACGAGACTCGTGTTTGCAGTGATCACTTTATATCAGGTGTTTATATAATATATGGCTGTCAGAACAGATCCTTTGGTCTTATGTGCCTTATGACCCAGGCCTGGAACAGTCCGGTCTTGTGTCCTTGTGTGGCCTTTGACTTAGTAAAACTCCGGCTTTGACGATACAAACTTCACTTTCATTTGTTATTTTGTGCGTCCTCAAAGTTTGGACATGACCACATTCCACGAAATTGTCCACTTCTAAAGACTTAAATGCTCTTAAATTCTCCTCGTCCACACGCTTGGCAAATGTATGAGATGCATATGAATGTCTGGCCATTCATTTAGCGGTGTTTTTGATATGTCCGCTTCCCACTCATTATCAGGTAAGGGTGGGGTAACTGTACCTGTACTTAAGGTGAACTTCTTTAAATCGCCGTCACGATCTGTTGGCTGAAGGGACTTGCACCTCGCACCTGTCATTATCCGCCATTGTCATGATGGTAAACCCGGGAATGTTTTGGGGCCGATGTGTGCGCGCATAATGTTTACAGACTTTGAACTTTTGTAGGGATTCTTCTGTATTTTTACAATATGGACTTTTTTTTAACCATCAAAGCGCCTAAAAATCAGCTTTGTCAAAGTTAGCCTCGCCCCGAGCTGAGCCGCGCCCTGAGCCGCGCCCTGAGCCGCGCCCTGAGCCGCGCCCTGAGCCGCGCCCTGAGCCGCGCCCTGAGCCGCGCTCTGAGCCGCGCCCTGAGCCGCGCCCTGAGCCGCGCCCTGAGCCGCGCCCTGAGCCGCGCTCTGAGCCGCGCCCTAAGCCGCGCTCTGAGCCGCGCCCTGAGCCGCGCTCTGAGCCGCGCCCTGAGCCGCGCCCTGAGCCGCGCCCTGAGCCGCGCTCTGAGCCGCGCCCTGAGCCGCGCCCTGAGCCGCGCCCTGAGCCGCGCCCTGAGCCGCGCCCTGAGCCGTGCCCTGAGCCGCGCTCTGATCGGTCAGAACTGCGTTTCTGACGTCACACGTTGAGCTGAAGTAAACTTTTTTGGGGTCATGCGCCAGTGATCAGAGCCCACTGAAAACAATACGCCGCCATCTTGGATTCATCTTCCAGATTCTATTATAGTTCTATGATTTAAACACACAGTGGAGCACTTCCTGTATTACAACATGACATTTTCTGTTTGAGAGAAGAACTCTAATATAAATATGCAGATTTGTGTGTTAAACATGTGAATGAAACAAAACACAACTCCAGGTCTGTTTGCGATGAGGAAACAACCTTATAACATAGAGCAGAAAACAGTGTCATACGAGCCCTTTAATATCTTACTGACTTTATAATGTTGATCTTCCTACACATTTTACACACAATAATCTGCTATAGGACTTAATCCTGACTGTATTTATTCCATATCTCTGTCTACTCAAGTCAAAAATATAGTGCTTAAATTATTCATGACCTGATATATTCAACATTTTGAGGATATTGTTCCATTTAAAAGATCTCTGGGCCAATTGTCTTCTCATCGTTCTGAAACGCACAGATATATAACCAAACATCTGCTAAATGTACTGCAGCAGATAAGACAAAGTGACAGGTGCTGCTTACGGTGTTCCTCTTAATTCCTTCTCAAAATGAGCCCTTACGGTGGGACCCGTCAGCCGGGTATAAAAACATGACTAACGAGAGAACGTGAAAGACAAATTCTTAACTGTGAAGTAGCCTAATAACAATCTTTAAGGCCTATCCGAATCAAATGAATAATAAATGCGGTATCTGGGGTGGAATTTAAACTCTCCAAAGCACTTTCCTGGAGTCCGGGGTGGACAGGATCCGAGGGCATTTCTGGCTCCAGGCGAAACTGTAATCCTCGTCTTCTGCCCTGTACTCAGCTCAGACACTTACACAGGATTTAGCCGTGTCTGCCTAAAGATGAGCTTCAACACATTTTTAGGATTTCCTCCAAAAAACAGCTCCTTTACATCGAGCGCAGTGAGGTTTTAAACGAGCTCAGCTGTAATGACATTCAAATACAGTGTAATTCTAGCATTACGACGTCACTAACAGGTCACTAACAGGTCACTAACAGGTCACTGGATAAATACATTCATAAATATAGAAATAATATGTGGAAGCATCATTTTGTGTGTTTTAAATCTCAAGTTTTAGTCTATGTGGAAGGAGTTTGAGATGGAAAATCACAACCACTGACGACTGCGTTATCTCCTCAAGTCATTCTTTGATATCGGGGGGAAAAATAAAAATCTATTTTAAAGCACCAGTGTGTAACTTTTGGGGTGAAAGTGGAATCATATATATGCCAAACTTCCATTTAGATGTGTTTATTGCACTGAAAAATCCTATTTGGCTTAGACGAGGGGTTTGTCTCCATGGAAACATTGTCCCTTTAGCTATAATATTCCAGAATATCACATCAAACATATTTATCTCCTTGGAGAATGTGATGTGCACTTCCAGAAAGTTACACAGTGTTGCTTTAAGATCATTTTTCAAACTACAAATGCTTATGTTTTTGCTACTCAAAATATGTGACTTTAGGCCAGTATCTTTTGTGTTTAAAGTGTTTTGTCACTTTCAGGACTTTCAGTGCTTCTCATTCATTTTGGAGTTGATTTTAAAATGTTCTTTACGTAAATCTCACACCTCATTATTCCCACTCTCCTCTTCGCCCTCTGAGGTCTGAGGGCTCCGACTTTTATCCCCAAAACGAACCTCAGAAGTCGGGGTGACCTTTTCTGTGGTCGGCCCAAAACTCGAACCCTCTCCCCCTCACATTAGAGCGCCCCCTTCAGTCGATTCTTTTAAGTCTCCTTTAAAACACACGTTTACTCACCGGCTTTTAACACGGCGTGAAAACTGTGCTCCTCTGACTGTCTTTTATTGAGTTTATTTGCTAGTTTTCTATTTGCTAATTTAGTATCTTAAGGTTTTTAGGTACTTGCTTTTTATTTATTTTATGGTTTATATTAATTCATGTGTTAATTTATATTGTGCCGACTGTTGTGTTGGTAAAATGTGCTGGAAGTTGGATTGGATATAAGGATATTAAGGGGGGAGTGGAAGAGTCCAGTGGAACCTGTGCAGCTCTGGTGAACTCCAGGCCCCAGAGGAGCTGGAACATAATGGAGGCCACACAAAATATTAACACTTTGGGCCCAATTTGGAGATTTTCACTTAGGGGTGAACTCACTTTTGTTGCCAGCAGTTTAATGGCTGTGTGTGTTGAGTTATTTTGAGGGGACAGTAAATTTCCTCTGTTATAAAAGCTGCACATGGACGACTTTAGATTGTGTCAAAGTGTCATTTCTTCCCATGAAAAGAGAGAATTAAATATTTGCAAAAGTGTGAGGGGTGAACTCACTTTAGAGAGATACTGTATATATTTATTTAGGGCTGTCAGACGATTCATTTTTAAAGTCTCGATTAAGATCAGAAAGGCCATAGTTAATCGTGC
>CM068344.1:51910258-51912758 GCA_034769755.1 Odontamblyopus lacepedii
GGTGGTGTAAATGGTGAGGTGGGTGGTGTTTACAGTGAGGCGGGTGGTGTATATGGTGAGGCGTATTCTGTGGGTGCTGGGTGTGGCTTCTGTGGGTGTGACTTCTGTGGGTGGTGGGTGTGGCTTCTGTGGGTGTGGCTTCTGTGGGTGTGACTTCTGTGGGTGGTGGGTGTGGCTTCTGTGGGTGTGGCTTCTGTGGGTGTGACTTCTGTGGGTGGTGGGTGTGGCTTCTGTGGGTGTGGCTTCTGTGGGTGTGACTTCTGTGGGTGGTGGGTGTGGCTTCTGTGGATGTGGCTTCTGTGGGTGTGACTTCTGTGGGTGGTGGGTGTGGCTTCTGTGGGTGAGTCTGTGTGAGGAGGGTGAAGAGCAGAGGACTGAGGACGACACTGATGATATAAACAGCAGATCTTCTAACTCCATGGAGTTTATCTGAATGTTCCAGAACATTCAGCACATCTGTGCTGCTTTTACTTTTTCACAGATGTTTTATGGTAAAATCACACATGCTTCACACATTCTGACTGTGACTGGGCTCGCCTCTCTACAGATCTGAACTGTAACCTTTAAACTTCTACTTCCTCCTTCTGAGCACCTCAGTACTTAAATGACAAACGCACAGACTGTAATGTACAGGAAAAGAAATAAACACAAATACATAAACGTCTCATTTCTGAGTTGTGAATGTTTGTCTAAAACAAAAGTACAATAATGAGAGCAACATTCACATATAAGGACTTTACACACATTCTGCACATTTTGGCAGTGACGTCCTTTATGGCTGTGAGTAATTCTTTGTTTTGACAGTGGTCTGTACGCATTTCTAATGAATCCTGGGATCTTCTTCCTCCCATTTTCATCCTGTGCAGTTTCATCACGTGTGAGCGGTGCACCCGGCAGTGTTTCAGATCTGAGGAATAATGAGTGGAGCTCCTCTTTTTAATTCTGTCTGCATTGCATTGAATTTTTTACTTCTTTGATTCGAGTTTTTTGTCCGCCCTCAGATTTACTCCTGTTTCTCTACTCAAGCTGGGAACTTTGTGAAGACATCTTGATCTCTCTATCTCTCTCTACCTCGTTCTTTCTCTCTCTTTCTCATATTTCCATTTTTCGAACTCTGTATCTTATTGCTAATCCATCCCAGTCGCACACACGAAAGAGCCGGAGGCAGAAACACAAACTCGTCTGTAACTGTGGACAGTAAATACAAACAAAACATCAAGTGGAATTCAAATCAATATATGTAAAGCTGTATTTTATCTTAATAACTGTGTGCGTTTGCCCCTCATTTTCATTTGTTTACATGCAGAGGTATTTGAAAACCGACTGTAAATCTGCACAATACAATGACACGTGACCATAATGAAGCTCATTAATATGCACGGATATGTATGGGGCTGTCAGAAGTCACAAGTTTGGTCTGGAAAGTTGAACAGACATTGAACTTGTGATGAGGATGACATAAACTGGACTTTTAAAGCCTTAAAGACCTATTCTGCAAAATGGACCTTTCAGACCTTTCACCATATTACAGTTGATTCCTTTTCTCATTCACCCTCTCGACGTTGTGCATGTTTGAACCTCTGTGAGCATTTGTTTTCAAGGTGCCAAACTGCAGATCCACCGCTGTTTTCACCAAAGAACATCCCTGGTGCTTGTTTGAGTAACTCTTTATTATTAGTCTGTCTCCAAAGCTCAAAATACCCTGTTCCACCTTATGATGTCATGAAGTGGTAGTTTTAAACTAGTGTTGTCAAACGATTCATTTTTAAAATCAGATTCATCACACTAGAATTTTGATTAATCACAATTAATCACAGTTAATTATTCTTCAAAAAAAAGCCAAAATATTTTGACAAAAATGCAATTTATTATCAAAAAGTTATATTATTGACATTTTTCTATCGCTGTAGTTTTGTTGACGACATTGCTGCGGCTGCACTCGGTTTGTTGTTGGTGTCGTTGTTGCTGCCGCTGAATCAAACCCGTGTTTTGCTTTAAGTTGGTGTTTTAAACTTGTGCTTCTGTGGAAAGTTCATCACTGCGACATCTGCAAACCACCTTCTGACCTGATCACTGACCTAATAACCTGCGCCGCCTTTCAGGACCATCACGTTTCCCATAGAGGAGCGTGTGCGTTCAAAATAAATTGTGTGATTAATCTGTGTTAAAAAAACACATTAGTGCGATGTATATTTTTTTGTGATTAATCACATGTGTTAGCGGGTTAACGTCGACAGCCCTATTTTAAAGTTAACAGCCACTTTCTGCCTTTAGTTCAGTAGAGATGGGCCGTTATAGGATTGAAATGATCCAAATGATTCTGTTTGTGATGAGGAAACAACCTTGTATAATATAGATCAGGAAAAAAAATTTTAAAATTTAGGCTCTTTTTTTCAGTGATCAAGTACAAATTCCAGAATAGACCTGACACATGACAGCGGCTCGGTGGAGTGTCTGGAGTTTCCTCTGGGCACTGGTTTTCCCCGACAACCCAAAACAT
>CM068344.1:51915258-51942758 GCA_034769755.1 Odontamblyopus lacepedii
GACGGTTTTTACATTTGAAATTAGTGTTTTCAAATCAGGATTCAGTCCACAGTGCACATTTAAAACACATCCGAAAGCATTAACGCTTGGGAGAAGAGCTGAATATGAACTTCTAAAATTAAAAGAGTGAATCCTATACCTTTGTAAACATAATTGTAAAATAAACTCCTTTTGTTTTTTCTTGAATATGCATTTGATATATTTGAATAATAAGAGTAAAATCGAGATGGCATAAAAAAGAACTTCCGTTTGTCTTGTTCCTTGGTCTTGGGATCTATTTCCATGGAGAGATCTAGGTGAGCTATAGTTACAAGTTAGATCTGTGAAGAGGTGACCATGCCCACAGTAAAAATGCATGTTATTTCAACGTCTTTTCGAGCAATGAAGACACCAGTGATTGAACAGATGCTAAATTGATAAGTTTAAAGCCATACTATGCAATATTCTTGAAAAAAACAAGATTTAAGATGCACTTTTCCACAAACACAGGCCACATAGATTATATTAAAAACTGGACTAAGGGACTAAGTGTTCGGCTCCAGTCAAATGAAATGAATTTAGAGCCAGGTCCATACTAGGAATAGGGATTTATTTAGGTACAAAAGAGCTAAATAAAAACACCAGGATTATGTAAACATTTTAAAACCAAAATGACGAGGCTCAGTGCATCTGTTACAGAGAGAGGGGGGACCATTTTCCAGTGTAATGTCAATTGGAAACAGAGCCGATGGACTTGGAAGCACCTGCGTGAACACTTCCTGTATGAAACGTGACGACTATTGGGTTTTCTATGTCCATTTATTTATATATACAGTCTATAATCAGTATGTATGAAGTACTTTCTTTCTCTACATAGTATATAGAAAGTTAGATGCATGATCCTTTAGTAACCTATAATGCAGAGGTTGGACTGGTCTGTGGAGGAGCTGGTCCTGGAGAGGAGGAACATCTTTAAAGTGTAAATTGATTAGACTTGGCTGAGCTGGATCTGTGCCTCCTCCCTGTCTGCTGTGTATGGGTTGCCTATAGGAGCAGATCATATGCACATATCTAGTGACTAAAGCCTTTCAAGCGCAACGTGCAGCCTGAAATTGTTAGGACATTTACATATGGGTCCCTACTCCCTCCCTACAATTTACTCTCGGCAAAAGTGGGCACGTTTTTCAAGTGCAAATGGTTTCAAATGGCTCTTGCTGTTGTCGCTGGGTTAAAAAGCAACACAGTGCCCCAAATGTAATAATTCCACAAATGAGTGTTAGATGTAATATTTATGTTGGATCAATATAAGAGGTTGGCTGGTGAAATAAAGGGATGCATAATAAAAAAGCTGGAGTAGCCAAGAAAAACGATGTAATAAAGGGCTTGTTGTCTCTCTCCTCTTTCAAGGAGGATCCAGTGTGAGGTACAAGTGGATATAGGAAGCATTTGTTATTGTTCCACTGTCGGTCGTTCAATTTGGTATCGAGATTATACGTTGCCATAATGTCATTGGGCAAGGCACTTCAAGATGAATTAAGAAACCATAAAACATCAAATATATAATCACCGATATATTTATGACATAAAAAATTCACTGTAAATATTCAATTGTTTATAAAACTTCGGTTTGGCTCTATTGGATTTTCAGTCGGTTTATTTAGGCGACTTTTATAGTTCTTCTGCCTCTTTACGTCATATTTAAAGAGTCATTTGGCCTAATGGCATTTTTGTACAATATTTTAGCCAGTAAAGAAAGTGCTGTAAGTAAAGTACCGCTGTTAGCCTTTAGCGGTAAATGCGTGTGCACCGCGGTAATTAATGATCTGCTAAATGCGGATAATTCACACCTCAGTTCACAGCTCATTTCCATATCAGTGTGTGTCCAGTAACATATATACGGCCACTATAGTCACTTTACAGTCGCTAACAGAAAACAGCCTGTTTATGTGTGCGAGCTACAGCAGCTAATCGCTAACCAATGAGAAAGAACCAAAACGAGCTTCAAACCGACACATTTCAACACTCAGCCTCAGCTCCAGGAAGGTTTTTGAGGCGGTAATAACATTATAACATGGCTTAACGTTCACAATAATCAATTCTGTGTAATGTAAGACCTTTGAGCATATACAATTATTATTTTTATTATTTTATCTTGTAAAACTTCTGTGGGTCGAGGGGTGACTAAACAACTTAGGTAAAAATCAGGTAATTTATAGGAAAGTAAAAACTGAACTGAACAAAAAGTTATCGAAACAAAAGCAGAAAGGAAACTATTCAGAAAGACACTTTTACTTCACCTTTTCTTAATGTGTTTTGTTACAGCACCTGCTTCAGACAGACCTGGAGGCTCCAACATCAATCTTACATCAGTCGTATTTTGGACAGATCCCCCACCTGCTTTTGGGAAAAATTTTAATAATTCTCACAATAATTTACTGCCAAAGTTGGATAGTGGTTTGAATTTCTTTACAAGTTACCCTTAAGCGCCAGGATATAAAATTCACTATTTGAGCTTTTAGCTGTTAGTACTTGAATTATTGTCCTGTGTATTCAGAGTTACTGTTTCCTCCTTTTATTGTCCAATCCTCTCTGCTCAAATTGCATCTAAACTGGCAGAGTAAGTGTAGCATTAACAGGCATAGTCTTTTAGCTTAGACACATTATTTGAATATATATGTCAGCAATATGTCAGCAAAATCAGCAGAGACCAGCCTAGCGCCATCTGCTGTCTCTTTGTGGAACTACATTTTGTGACAGTCAAAACTGCGGATTTTCTCTCACACATAAATGCACCAAATGGAATCTAAAAGTCTTCATCAGTCTCGGTGTGGATAGAACTTCCACCTGTTTTTCTAAGTTTACAGCTAAAATTGGCATACGTTTCAAATGATGTAGTGACACCAGGCTGGGGGTGTTCTACATATAGTTGAAAATCTGTGGTGTGATTTAAAGCGGGCTGTCCATGCTCGGGCTCCATCAAACTTGACTGAACTGGAGATGTTTTGTAAAGAAGAATGGTCAAAAATACCTTCAACCAGAATCCAGACCCTCATTGGAAGCTACAGGAAGAGTTTAGAGGCTGTTATTTCTGCAAAAGGAGGATCTACTAAATACTGATGTAATTTTTCTGTTGGGGTGTCCAAATTTATGCACATGCCTACTTCTGTTTAAGTAATTATTGCACTTTCTGTAAATCCTATAAAGTTCATTTCACTTCTCAAATATCACTGTGTTTTTCTGCTATACGAGATATTTAACTGAAACTGCTGATCCGAACAACCAATGATTTATAAAGGAAAATCTTGAAAATGATCAGGGCCCAAACTTTTTCACATGACTGTACGTCTATGATGGGATGTTAAACAGTTACCATAGTGTCACAGTGCACACATTAACAAACACTATCAAAAAAGTCAGTCTGAAAACCTGTTTCATTTTCAACATAAAAGGTGAAAAATTGCCGAACTTTTAACTACAATCTTATCCATGAGACACTTGTTTAACAGCACAGATCACCTCACCTCTTGTAGTTCTTTACAGTTCGATTGTGTTGAATAAAAACATACTTAAATTAAAGTCTAATTTGAGCAAGAGAGCTCCAAACAGAGCAGTGCTTCCAGTTAGCGTCACACCCCTATAGAATTTGATATCAGATGCAAAGTATCAGTAATGAGCCGCAAAAGGAAAAGTCAAAACCAAAGTTCACTAAGGGAAATCAAAAAAGTCCCCAATATTTCCCTCAAACTCACGAATGGTTTGCGGTGATATTGGCTCTTTAAAAGTGTATCTGATGCTGAAATGACTTTGGGTGGGGAAAGCTCACACGCTCTGATAATACGGCCAAGAGCATCAAAATGCATTGGTCTCAGTGGGGAGGACCGTGCAGCCAGATCTGTGCACGTCTTTTCTCTCATAACGTTACCAATGAAAAGCAGTGGACTTGACAAGATCCCCATATGTTAGAAATGATTTTTGCACGTTTTCCATGCAGAAATAAACCACATATGGAAGATCTGTGCCCTGAGGTTCTTCTGTATAAGAGCAGTGTGGGGTTTAATACATTGGCTGCAGGGGGAAAGGAAGCTGCGATGGCGCTGCATACATTATGGAAAACCTGTCCTGATTTTTATTGGGAAGTTAAGAATGAGTGCTTCTGTTTCCTGCATTTTACATCATATATTCATGTTTATCTTGTATTTTATATTTTTAATAGGATCAACATAAAATCATTTAACAATCAATCGCATGCTCTTTAATTCATTTATGTTTGTAAAATTACTCAGTATAGCAAAGGAGAGAGTTACATTTGTCAAGTGGACAAAGTTTATTTAGTTGAATACGTTGGACGAGTTGCGAAATGCATTCAACTAAATAAACTTTACCCACTTGACAAATGTAACTCTCTCCTTTGCCTTTAATTCATTTAATGTACTGAATCCAGCTACAGTGGATCATTTTAAATAAATGGTCAATGGTAAATGGTCAACTATCTCAATGAACAAAAAAACTATTGCAGAATCGTTACCGTAAGTTAAAATTGAAGGACAGAACATAACCCGCTAAAGGCCACATTAAAGGTGCAACATGCGACTTTTCTTTGAAACTGTACTGCTGGAATGTTTCTACGAATCCCATTAAACCTCCTGTATCTACAGTGTCTCCATGAAGAGAAGACACAGCAAAGGCCAAATATCTGGGGCAGCAGTGGCTCAGTTGGTCGAGCATTTGTCACTGATCTGAAGGTTGGGGGTTTGAATCCCGCTCTCGACATAAACGTCATTAGTGACGGTCAGATCCACTGAGCCACAGGAGCTGCTGTGATTCCAGCTCCACAGATGAAGCTGTCGCTGTGTCTTTGGGCAAGACACTAAACCCCCCTCACCCCCTGTGTGTGTGTGTGTGTGTGAGTGTGTGTGAGTGTGTGTGAGTGTGTGTGTGTGTGTATGGGTGTGTGTGTGTGTGTGTGGTTCCTTGTTGTAAAGCACTTTGAGCTTAGAGAGGTGGAAACGTGCTCCTCAGGTCGCAGGGCTGGGCCTGGATGGAGACTCTGGGAATTACAGGTGCCACAGTGGCAAAAAAAAAAAAAAAAACGGTTGTTGTGTCCTTAGGCAAGACACTTCACCCACATTGCCCAGTATAAAAGTGGTGTGTGTGAGTGGTGGTCGGAGGGGCCAATGGTGCAGATTGGAGCCTCACTTCTGTCAGTCTGCCCCAGGGCAGCTGTGGCTACAGGAGCAGCACCGGGTCTGGAGTGAATGAATAAAGCTGAAAAGTGCTGTATAAAACTGATGCATTATTATTACAAAACTAAGTCCATGGTATAATGTTGTTACCTCCTCCAAAACTTACCTGGAGTTGTGTTTTGTTTCGACACATGGTTGAATAATCCTTTATTATTAGTCTGTCTATTTTCCAAAGCTCAAAATGCTCTGTTCCACCTTGTGATGTCATGAAGCAGTAGTTTTCAAGTTAACAGCTCCTTTTACCTTTTGTTCAGTAGAGATGATCAGTTCCATGGCTGAAGCTCTTCAACTGAGTCTAGTGAAGCTGTGTGGAGTTTAAAAACACAGTGGAGCACTTCCTGTATTACCACATGACATCACAAGGTGGAACAGAGTGTTTTCTGTTTTTAAAGAAGAACTCAGCCTAAATAAGGCTGAGTCCGAAACTCGGACTCGGTCAACATTTTCAAGTCACAGCTTAAAACTCATCTTTTCACCATTGCCTTTGACCCACTTTGATTTAATCTGTTTTGTTTTGTTTGTTCTATTCCATTTTTCTTTTTTTATTCCTTTCTGTAAAGCATCTTTGAGTTGTTTTGAAAAGTGCTATATAAATCTTATGTATTATTATTATTATTATTATCCATCCATCCATCTTCTCCCGCTTAATCCAGCTGGGTCGAAGGGGCAGTTTGCTGCCCAATCCTCATAGCTCCTGACCCCCTATGAACCCCTCTGCAGGTGGAGCCACAGGAGGGTGGACATTATGGTCCTTGATGTTAGTTCAGGTGCTGCAACCTTCTTGCTGTGAGTGTTGCCACTCAGCCACCGTGCCGCCTATTATTATTATTATTATTATTATTATTATTATTATTATTATTATTATTATTATTATTATTATTATTATTATTATTATTATTATTATTATTATTATTATTATTATTATTATTATCATTATTATTATTATTATTATTATTATTATTATTATTATTATAAGTGTGAATGAAACAGAACATAACTCCTATGTTTGTGATGAGGAAACGACATTATAACCTAGACCAGAAAACAGTACAATTTAAAGGCTTTTCTGAACAAAATCATTTGACTAAACGTCGGACAGATTCGTATGTTCACTGCCATAACATCCCAAAGCAATAATATCTCCATGGAGACTAGCGGGTGAAAAAAGACACAGTGCAGCTTTAAAGCGTTTATTGCTTGCACAGACAGATTTTACAGCCGTGGAGGTGGAGATAGTGAAAAGTGTGTAGTAATGTGATAATAGGCTCAGGGTGGACACGGAGGCGCTGCTAAATTAATGGGCGCTCCTTGACACACAGTCCATTTGTTAGTTTTGAAGAGCTGTGACAGTTAATTACTGAGGGCTGCGTTAGTGGACCACACCATTTAAACTGCCGAGCACCACCAGAGCGTTCCCTCCGTGGTGCGTTCGGAGACAGCGAGACACTTTCAGACACTGTGGGTTTTTAGATTAACTTTGTTTGGGGGAAGAGAGCAGGTCGGATCCCTCCAGGTTTGTTTACTCTCCTCGCGCTGTCTCCTAGCAACTGCATCTTCATTATGTGGTGCAGATAATTTAGCCCGACAAGTACGAAGAGATAAAATCGTTACAATGCTGGTTTATGCACACTAAATACCAAGAGGAGTGGGATTGTGGGTAATAATACAGCGCTGTGTTCAAAGTTAGGTCGTGTTTCGAGGTCCACAAAACCTTCTACACATTCTTTTATTTTTTATTTCTTTCTTTTTTCTTGCACATGCACACGAATATAACATACAGTATGACACCAAAGTTAAGGTTGTTTGTTTCCAGCTCTGTTTTTCTGGTAGAGGTTCTGTCACCGTTGGTTCCTGGAAAGTTCCACACTGGCATTAAGTATTGCTCGGTCTGGCATTTATTCAGTTGATTCTTACTGAGCGTTGGTCTGGTAATGTCACCTGCTTCTGTCAATGGAAATAGATGTTTTATAACCTTCTTGACAAGAAAAGTTACGTAGTGCACATTTAAAATAACCCTTTGAGGATATATTAGAGTCTTTTTAACATTTATGATAATACTTAAAGGTCCTGTAAAACATACCTACAGTGTGTTTAGTTTAATTCACCTGTTTAACTCTTTACTGTGTCTACAGCTCCAAACATGTATATGAATGTGCAGCAGTGAAGTTATTCCATAAATCTTGATCTCATCGTCTTATAATGTTCTATTAGTAACTATGGAGCATTATGGCTTCTGATTAAACACAGTAAATCCTATAGGACTGCGTTAAAGTGCATCACATATGCATTAAGTTAGTGAAGATCTCGGGCAGTGATCATTATAAAGTCATGTTATTTTCTGATATATGTTATAATGTCGTTTCCTCATCAAAAACATATCTGGGTTTGTGTTTTGTTTCATCCACATGTTTAACACACAAAGATGAGTTCTCTCAAACAGAAAACTCAATGTTCCACTTTGTGATGTCACATGGTAACACAGGAAGTGGTTTTAAACTCCACCCACCTTCACTAGAAACATTTGGATCATTTCAGCCCTGAAATTGTCCATCACTACTGAACAAAAAGTTACAAGTAGATGTTAACTTGAAAACTACAGCTTCATGACATCACAGGGTGGAACAGAGCGTTTTGAGCTTTGGAAATGCTCTGTTCCACCCTGTGATGTCATAAATGATGTCTGTTGTTTTGTGTGTGTGTGTTTTTATTTGATTAGGACAGTGCACATTAATCAATACATCGGTAAAAACATCAATATAAATATAGCATAGCATAGTTAGCATTAGTTAGCATTAGTTAGCATAGCGTTAGCATAGTTAGCATAGTTGCTAAATTTCATCCGTTGTCCTAAGGCAGAAACAGACAATACAACAGGACAAAACACTTATACACCACAAACATACAATACATGTTAAAGCAGAGGAGTAAAACCAGGTGCACAATATACACAAAGTCAGAATGAGGTCATTAATGAGAGCAGGTTAAACATGTTAAACATGTGGATGAAACAAAACACAAACCCAGATATTTTGTTTGATGAGGAAACGACATTATAACATATATCAGAAAAGAACATGACTTTATAATGATCACTGCCCGAGATCTTCACTAACTTAATGCATAATCGATGCACTTTAACGCAGTCCTATAGGATTTACTGTGTTTAAACAGAAGCCATAATGCTCCATAGTTACTAATAGATCATTATAAGACGATGAGATCAAGATTTATGGAATAACTTCACTGCTGCACATTCATATACATTAAAGATTCAAGAATCAAAATTCATAAATTCATAAACTTTTGGAAACTTAATGTCCCCTGTGGAGCCATTTATTCACAAGAATCTATAACACTCAGAACTTAATTGCAGCATCATCTGTTTTGGAACCTGCCGAGGTTATAATGACGCCTATTATCATAATGCAGACAGAAGGTAATGACATGTATTAACATCTCTGATCTGTGTTCAATAAAGGGATAATACTTCATCTACATGCAGCCCTGGATCTGAAGACCGAGATGGAGACAACACAAAAGAGGATGAGCTTTGATAATAACACTGGGTGCATTTCAAGGGATAGTTGATATTCTGTCATTACATACTTTGTGATTCTAGCCTAAGGTACTACTCAGTCTGAAGCTCTGTTACTCAAGTTAGACTTTAATCACATCTAAACAAAATGGAAAGGTAGCTGAAACCTGCATGAAACCCAGTAAATCCCAGTAAAACCCGAGTAAATTCGCTTTATTCGTGCGAGGAGGAGCCACTGCGAAACTGAGAAAGAGAAAGACCCAAGAACTCAGCGGCTCAGAGCTCCACGGATCAGAACCTGGAGCTCGGACCTTGGAGCTCTGCAGAAGGAGAAGGAAAGAGTGACCTGAGCCGGTCCTGCCTCACCACCAGAACACGGCCTCTGATTGGTTGACGAGACGTGAATATCCACAGAAAGATAAAAATGTTAAACTTGACAGAAATTTGCGAGGCCCTCCCTTTTGTGCATTCTCTCGTCAAACGCCTGATTTGCAAATTTGCACTGCATAAAACACACAAAATACGCAAATCACGCCACTCAATTCACTTCATTCACACTGCAGAAATGTATTCACGCTTCAATGTGCCTTTGCATAGGGTTAACATATAAACCATTCGCTTTATGTGCGGCATTCGATTCCGGTGTGAGCACCCCATGATGCCGTGTTCAAACCAAACACAAATAGTGCAAACAAATCACGTAAAACGCCCCTAGTTGGTCCCTTGACTGTTTTGAGCCATTCACTTCATTCACGTGAACAGGACGCTCAAGTTTGGGAATTTGGTCGTGTGAGTGTTGCTCTATTTGCTCTATTTGCTTTGCATGAGGTGGAGCCACTGTGGCTGCATGAGGAGAAAGAGAAAGACCTGAGAACCAGAGCACTGAACCAGAACTAAACCAGGACTAGGACTAAACCAGAACTAAACGCAACCCGGAGCACGGAGCCCCATGGCCCAGAGTCCAGAGCCTCGCAGCCCGGAGCTCCGGAAAGGCCTGAGCCCTGTCCTGCGTCACCACCAGAACACAGCCTCTGATTAGTGACGCGAATATCTGCAAAAAGTTCAAATTTTTCAACTTTGGTGAAAGGCCTTTGGGCATCTGTGCGTCAAATGTTTGATTCACCAATTTGAGCTGCTCAATTCACATATTCGTGCAGCTCAAAACATGCAAATCTCGACGTCCAATTCACTTGGTTCACGCTGCAGAAATGTATTTGCATGTCAGCACGTCTTTGCATAGGGTCAAAGCACCTGACGGGACTGGTGTGAACGGGGCTTTACTGTTAAAGTTCACAATAGTCACTTCCGCATTATACAGGACATTTAAAAGTTCATTTCCACTTTAAAATCTACACGAATGAATATTACACATGTCAAGGAACTAAAACATATTACAGCATTATATGATAATATAATGCCCTGCACAAAAGACTACTGTAATATTTGAACACATGTCACTCTCACATTAATAATTCATCATCATTAGCTTAATTACTGACTGGCTTCATTTTGTTAATGTCACTCCATTTTTATCTCATCACATGTTAAGTGGGACAATATGTCAATGGCCTCGAAAACACTGTGAGTTTGACAGTTTACATGGGGCAGAGGGACACTGGTTGTTCCTATAGCAACTGCACCTCATTTGGACACAGCAAGAACCAAAGCACCACCTCCAAGATATAAGACGAGCACCTGGGCCAGCGCCGCCCTCATGTCAGCACAGGATTAGACACACGTGTGGAGGGTGTGGAAAGGGAAAGTAGATTCAGACAGTAAACACAAAAGCCGTCCTCTGTGGGGATGCATTCCCACATGAACAGACAAATCCTGCATATTCAGGCCGAGTTCTTCTCTGAACAGGAAACACCCTGTTCCACCTTTTGATATTGTGTAGTAATACAGGAAGTGCTCCACTGTAGTGTATTTGTTGATAACCTGGCTACATGCATGAGGAGTAGGATATACATTTTACTTTCTGAGCTTTTAGTTGTGTTCTCATTGAAAACATAAGCCTAAAAGAGTCCTTCCTCTGTAGGGATGCATTGATACTGATACCGGTATCGAACATTAGTACTAATCCAAGAAAATCTGCAGTATCGGGTATCAGGTCCATGATATAGGTTCAGTCCTGTTGGACTCTTTACTGATGCAGGCCCAGGACATCTCATGATGTTTGAACTTTAAATCATACAAAGCTGTTTAGTAGTCACTTGCAGGATACAAACAGATCCATTTTCTAATACGTGAACTGTATTTTAAGACAAAATCGTGCATTTTTTATCTCTTTTTCTTGTTAATATTGGATATTGGATTTCCTCTGGAAGGTCTTCTGCCACATTTGCAGTCAAATATGGTGCTGAAAGAAACGTAAACAGCCATAGAAACCGTGCAGCCAAAAGTCTAAAATCGAATCTTTCTCAGTCTACTGGGATAGACTCCATTATGTGTAACAGTACAATTCCACACTGTGTTATGTGAAGCATGACATGAGCTGTTGAAACCACGGTAAGCGCTCAATAATTAGATGAGCAGAGTATCTCCATCTTGCTCTGTTTTGCATTTTTCATGTCTCAATCACTACATGACTACAGTGTGCCTGCTGCATGGTCTTACCCTCTGGCTCACTCTCATTTTGACAAACTAGGCAATGAAAATAAGCCTGTGCATTGCCAGGAGAATGCTAAATACAGAGATTCTATTCTTTGGCTCTCGCCTCTTTAATCAACTGGCTCTTATCTGCAGCGTGCATCCCTTGTTTCTCGCTTTTTAAATGTAATTGCGCAGAAATGTGTAGCCTCCTCAGCTCCACACTCCTCCTCCGTTCTCTTTTGTGAAATGTCCCACTCACTCCATCCGAGCTCTGTCACTCTTATCCTGCCACCCACTTTTTTCTATTTATGGTGCATGTACATACAGTATGGTCCATTTTCTTCAGTGGTGCATTTGTGAGGTTGGTTTGAAGCTTTTGCCATATTGTGTGTTCTCCGAGTGTTGTGTTTGAGCAGATGAGAATAAACATCATAGGTGATCATTAGTTTGAAGATTGGAAATGCAAACAGCATCTGAACATCCACCTCGAGTGCAGAAATGTCAGACAACGGTTTCTAGACTTATAAAATATTGAAGAAAATTGGGATATTGATCTAAAACGACTAAATAAAACCCATTCATGGCACTGTAAATGTGATCTGAATACTACATTGATCACAATAAAGTACATAATAAATACAGGGCAGTGGGTGTGTTGTTTTTAAAGTCCTCTGAAAATAAAGTTGTATGGGATTGTATGGGGCAACAGAAATGTTTAGAGCAATGGCGTCTTGAATGCAGGGGAATAAAGAATACTCAAACATACATGAATCACTCAGGTTAGCGTTGTCCATAAATGTTAATGGAAATTAGGGCCCAACCGATAAGGATTTTGTTTCGGCCGATATGATACCCATAAAATGGGAGTTGGAGCTGTCGATATATATTTATGATGTAAAAATTCACTGTAATTCTTCAATTGTTTATTTAAATTAGGTTTGGCTCTATTGGATTTTCAGTCGGGTTTATTTAGGTGACATTTGTTATTCTTGTTATTCTGCCTCTTTACGTCATATTTAAAGACAGTCGGTTGACCTAATGGTGTTTCTGTACGATATTCTAGCCAGTAAAGAAAGTTCTGTAAGTAAACTACAGTTATTAACCTTTAGCGGTAAATGCGTGTGCGCCGAGGTAATGAATGGTCTGCTAAATGCGGATAAATCACACCTCTGTTCACAGCTCATTTCCATATCAGTGTGTGTCCAGTAACATATATACGGCCACTATAGTTGTAAAGACCACCTAGGTCCTCACAGTTTTTGTTCCCATCAGCAGGGGAATTACTTCTTTGCTGCTATTGTATATTGGGTCCTTTTAAAATAAATGTCATTTATAAATGCTGTTGGGATGAACTATGGGTTGCGCCCTCTCCAGGGGCACGGGGTATTTATTTGGAGAGGTGACGCGCGCTGGGGGCGCGCATGTGGGTGACGTCACACGCCGTTTTCTGGAGCCGTGCCAGTGCTATCTGTCCGTAGAGTCGACGTGGATTATATTCATTTGGAGTTATTTCGTTTGGACCGAACCATATGGATTACTAACCCTCTGCGGGAGCTGCTGGGCTTCGTCCAACCTACAAAACTGAACTGTACATTGAGTGCGGGAGTCGTGAGTACCGACTGCACCTCTTGCACACCTGTTGCAGCGCGACGTGCTCAGAACTTTGGGGAACTTTGTTGGGAGCTACGGGGACTCATTGTGGTGGTGATTGGGGGAAGGATTCATTGTCTGTGGGTTATCGTATTGTGTGTTCTTGGTTGGCGAAGGGTAACCGGGGGCGCTCGAGCGCGGGGGTACAGGGTGTTTACGTTGGTCACATTTTTACGCACACCGGTACTGTCAATAAAAGCCGGTGCTGGCAGCCAAAAGTACTGTTTGTTTGTGGTTCGTTCACTCCTGCTGATGTGGATAGGTCCCCGCGACCTTAATTTGCGTTGTAGCTTTCATTCGTTTAAGCGGAGGTGAACTGTTACAGAGTGGTGGCCCGTCACCGGGAAGGCGAGGATTAGTTTCATATTTGTATCGGCAGCCTTTCCAAAATTTCTGGGTTATTTAGCTTTCGGTTCCGGACTTGCGTTTCATTTCATACTCGTGAACCTACACGGTGTAGTCTTTCTCAATCCTGAATTAAGCGTAGTTTCTAATATTTTAGTTTTACGCACGCGTTACGCACAGTTACATGCGTTCGCTGCGCTCCGACGCACAAGTTTAAAAACTACTGAACCGAATTACACACTTGCAGTATATCAGCGTGTAGTTTAGGAACATACGCACACCCTAAGCACACATAGCAAACACTCACACTTAACAGGAGTATGGAGAATCCAAGTCAGGGTTTATTGAACCAAGATGACAGAGAGGAGAATTTGGAAGACCCCACACCGAGCCTTGACCCCTATCGCCATGTCATCTCCAGGCGGAATCTCAGTATTGTATCCCGGAGCTCACAAGTCAACTGGAGACCATGTATCTCAATGAGCCTGATGGAGACACTGCTAATGCTGAGGAGGGAATGATGAAGAAATGGAAATGGTGATGGAGCGGATGGATTCGATAAAGCAGAGAGTCGGTGGCCTGGAGGCCAGATTGAAAGAAGCTGTGGACAGTACTCTATGCAGAAGAGGGCCTAAGAGCAGCTATGGACAGAATGGCTGGAGAGCTGAGGGAATATGTGGACACTAAGCTGCAGCAGTTTGATGAAATTGTAACAGCCTGCCTCCAGCGCAGAGATCAGAGATGGGCAGAAGAGTTACGGAAGTCTCAGTCAGAGCCCGTTGTCCTGGAGACCTGCTGGATACTCTACGCCTGCAGCTGCTACACCATCCACTCACCAATCCACCGAAGATGTCACCTTCCCCACTGTCCCTGCTGCCATTGCCCGACCACCCATCAGAATGGAGTTTCCTCAGTTTGGAGAATCAAGGAGCTCCTCCGATGTCACAGACTTTATTGAGCAGTGTGAGAACTTCCTGGCCTCTCAGACCATTGAATGACTTAGAGCTGATGGGAACACTCAATGCGGTTTTGAAGGGTCCTGCAGTTGGTGGTTGGCGGCCCGCAACAAAATCAACAGCTGGGCAGAGTTCAGAAAGTCATTCCTTGAAGCCTTCCTGCCCATGGACTATCAATCAGAGATTGAGGAACAGCTCAGGTCTAATGTCCAGGCCCCAAATCAATGTTTGAGAGACTTTGCGTATGACCATCGTGCCCTCTGTCTAAAGTGGAGACCGAACATGGAGGAGGGGGAGATTGTGCACCGCATCCTCAGCGCCTGTAACCCAAGGCTGGCCAGTGGTCTCCGCGGCACTGTCACCACGGTGGAACAGCTGGTGAAGGTGGGCTCCCTCATTGAAAAGGACTGGAGCAACACCAAGGAATATTGGAATCGGGTCCAGCAGCCACACCCTCCAAAAAGGACCGGCAAAAAAACAGACCATGGTCCAAACCGAAGTTCTGGTGCTGACTTAGCCTCTGCTATGGGCGAGCCATCCCTCCTGGTTGTCCCCATCCGTCTCCGTGGGTCCAAAGGAGATGCTGTCCTCGACTCTGGTTGCACTTATTCCCTCATGAGCCTCTCATTGTGGAAAGCGATCAAAAAAGAAGGAGAAGTTCTGGCACCAAGTGAAATCCCAAAGTTCGTCATGGCCAATGGGCAAGAGAACAAAGCACTCGGGAAAGCCACTCTCCTCCTCAACCTGCACGCCTTCCACGGCACACTCGGAGTTCATGTACTGGCTGACGACAACCTCTGCATGCCTCTGCTCCTCGGGCTCGACTTCATGACTATGTCCCAGATTACCCTGAAGCCATACCTCAGAAAGTACATCATGCTTGGTGGCAAGGAGTACACATTCCTCCCAAAGGCACGAGTGATGCTTCAGTGGAGTCACAAGGCCCCTTCTGTCAACTTCTATGTGGCTGAAACAACCAGACCGGTCATTCCCTCCTCGAAGCTCAGCCTCAAGTGGAGTGCGGCCGCTGCTGCAGAAGTGGCCCACTGTTTGGGCGGAGACCACTGGTGCTACTCAAGTAATTAAGCACAAAATCATAACAACTGACGAAGTGCCAGTGCGAAGGAGGGCCTACAGAGTGTCAATTCAAAAACAAGCCGTCATTGAGGAACAAGTACAAAAATGCTGGAAAATGATGTAATTGAGCCATCCACCTCACCATGGTCCTCTCCAGTTGTAATCACTCCAAGAAAGGATGGCACTCCCGGTTCTGTGTGGACTATAGAGGCTTAAATGCCAAAACCCAGCCTGACGCCTATCCCATGCCCCTAATACATGAGATCCTGGAGTCCCTGGAAGGCGCTCAATATTTCAGCTCCCTGGATCTTAAGAGCGGATACTGGCAGGTGGCCATGGATGAAGAGAGCAAACTCAAGACCGCTATGACCACTCACCTGGGCCTGTTCAATTTAAAGTCATGCCTTTCGGTCTGCGCAATGCCGGGGCTACTTTCCAACGATTGATGGAGATCGTCTTGGGAGAGCTGAGGGACGGATATGTTTTGTGTACATCGATGACATCATCGTCTTCTCAAAAACACAGGAACAACACCTCCTCGACCTCGAAGCTGTGTTTGTCAAACTCCACCAAGCAAACCTGACTCTCAATGTCAAAAGTGCCATTTGTTTCAACATCAGCTCACGTTTCTCGGTCATCTGGTTTGAACGGGGGTGGAAGTGGATCCTGCAAAAGTCTCAGCCATAGCAGAGTTTCCTCCACCCACTGATCTAAAAAGCCTCCAACGTTTCTTGGGCATGGTTGGCTGGTACCATAAGTTCATTCCTCGGTTTGCTGACATTGCTACACCCTGAACAGCCTAAAAAGAAGGATGTTCCATGGGAATGGACCACCGAATGCCAGGCCGCGTTCAACAAGCTTAAGTCTCTAATCCAGACACCGCCAGTCCTGGCCCAGCCTCAAGCCCAGTTCAGTTTCCAGGTCCACTGTGACGCCAGTGATGTGGGCCTGGGAGCTGTCCTCATGCAGACTGTTGATGGTGAAGAGCGCCCCATTGCCTTTGCCTCCAGAGCTCTCCATGGTGCTGAAGTCCGTTACTCCACTGCGAAAGGAATGTCTGGCTGTTGTGTGGGCGGTCGAAAAGTGGAAGCACTTCCTTGAGGGCACCACCTTTGATGTTTATACAGACCATAGTGCTCTGGCTTGGGCGTTCAACTGCCCCAAGACATCCTCACGGCTCACACGCTGGACTTTGCGGCTCCAGGCTTTTACATTCCGGGTTCACTACAAAAAAGGCTGTTGCAATGTTGTTCCGGATGCTCTCTCTCGTGTGCCTCAGCCACCCATTGGAAATATATGTCTTGCTGTTTCAAAAACATACTGGTCAGATATTCCCAGCTCAATCCAAGAGATTGCCAAAGCCCAAAAGTTGGATCCCACCTGTCAGGAGCTTGGACCTTCTATCAGCCAACCCTGTCCTGGCCGCATTCACTATCAAATCCAGCAAGATGTGTGGTACAGAGGAGTTCCATCTAAGCACGGGGGCTACAACTACCAACTAGTGGTCCCTGTTGCGCTCGTACCACAGTTCCTCACGTACTTCCACAACAGTCCTTTTGGTGGGCATCTGGGCAGAATGAAAACATTGCTAAAGATCCTTCAAGTGGCATGGTGGCCGTCAGTCCGCAAAGATGTCTGGGGTCATGTCCGCTCCTGCAACACATGCCAGCAGTACAAAAGCTCCAACAAGAAACCAGCAGGTCTCCTCCAGTCATCTGAAGTCACGACGCCGGGGGAGATGATTGGAGTTGACTTCATGGGCCCTTTTCCACTAAGCAGAGACCGGAACTCAGTGCTGATGGTGGTTGTGGACTATTTTAGCAGATGGGTTGAACTGTTCGCGCTCAAGGATGCAAAAACCCCAAAAGTCTGCAAGATTTTGAAAAATGACATCTTCACTCGCTGGGGAGTTCCAAAGTTCATGGTATCGGATCGGGGCCCCCAGTTTACAAGTCAGCTGCTGTCTCAAATGTGTGAGACCTGGGGTGTGACACAAAAACTCACCACAGCCTATTACCCCCAAACGAACCTGACAGAAAGAGTCAATCGCACTCTGAAGACCATGATTGCTTCCTTTGTTGGGAACCACCATCAAGATTGGGACAGATGGTTGCCTGAGTTCGGTTGGCCCTCAACACCGCTGTGCCGCGAGACCACTGGCGTGACTCCTGCCATGTTGGCTCTTGGCAGAGAGTTGAAGGGACCCCTTGAGAGACTTGTGCACAAAGCTCCAGCTCCACACACATCTGCATATCAAACACTTCAAACACACACTCGGCTAAAAGAGGAAGTTGAAAAACGTGTTGGTGCATCCAAAGCTTGACAAGCCAGATACTACAATGCACGGCGCAGAGATGTACACTTTGTGGTCGGTAGTCTGGTCTGGATTAGAGCGCACCCACTGTCTAAAGCTTCTGCCAAGTTCTCCGCCAAACTTGCGCCAAATGGGTAGGGCCTGCTAAGGTAGAGAAAGTTAGGACCAGTCAACTACCAAGTAAGATGGGTAACAGATAAGTCAAGATGGACACTGTAAATGTGGTCGACATGAAGCCCTATTTCGGGACCCACTATGCCGCTGGCTGAGGGGGAATGTAAAGACCACCTAGGTCCTCACAGTTTTTGTTCCCATCAGCAGAGATACTTCTTTGCTGCTATTGTATATTGGGTCCTTTTAAAATAAATGTCATTTATAAATGCTGTTGGGATGAACTATGGGTTCGCCCTCCAGGGGCACAGGGGTATTTATTTGGAGAGGTGGCGCGCTGGGGGCGCATGTGGATGACGTCACACGCATGTTTTCTGGAGCCGTGCCAGTGCTATCTGTCCGTAGAGTCGGCGTGGATTATATTCATTTGGAGTTATTTACGTTTGGACCGAACCATATGGATTACTAACCCTCTCATGGGAGCTGCTGGGCTTCGTCCAACCTACAAAACTGAACTGTACATTGAGTGCGGGAGTCGTGAGTACCGACTGCACTTCTTGCACCCCACCTGTTGCAGCGACGTGCTCAGAACTTTAGGAACTTTGTTGGGAGCTACGGGGGACTCATTGTGGTGGTGATTGGGGGAAGGATTCATTGTCTGTGGGTTATCGTATTGTGTGTTCTTGGTTGGCGAAGGGTAACCGGGGGCGCTCGAGCGCGGGGGTACAGGGTGTTTACGTTGGTCACATTTTTACGCACACCGGTACTGTCAATAAAAGCCGGTGCTGGCAGCCAAAAGTACTGTTTGTTTGTGGTTCGTTCACTCCTGCTGATGTGGATAGGTCCCCCCGCGACCTTAATTTGCGTTGTAGCTTTTCATTTCGTTTAGCGGAGGTGAACTGTTACATAGTCACTTTACAGTCGCTAACAGAAAACAGCCTGTTTATGTGTGCGAGCTACAGCAGCTAATCGCTAACCAATGAGAAAGAACCAAAACGAGCTTCAAACCGACACATTTCAACACTCAGCCTCACACAGGCTCCTCTCAGATCAGCACTAAGAACTGTCCTTTAATCCAGACTCACACTGAGCGGCCGCAAAAACAACAGGATCTCAGTGTTGTGCAGGTGGATCTGAGGCTGCGGCTGGAAACAAACGCACATGGTGATGCGTTCAGGGGCAGGACGGACACAGACAAATGACTCTGCAGATAAACCCTGATGCCCCGCCACAGATCAGGACATTTATCGGTCTGTAAATTGGATTAAATAGGCAGAATAAGAGAGTCTGAGTTTAGAGGTAAAACATGTCCACGTGGAATATCGACAAGATTTTGGCCGATATGTTTCCCAGAGCCCATATGGGCCGATAATATCACCCGGATCCTAATGGAAACTTCGTCTCTCTTATATCACTCAGTAACAGGACCTAATGAAGATGAGGCTATTTTCAGATGGTTTTCTAACCCAGTCACCAGAAGTCCTTGTTCCCCTGACTTTTTTGCCCCACCTTCCCCGTGCCTGAGCCTGTTACCCTGTGTTGACTGATACAAAGCACAAACATACAGTACGCAGTGAGGACTATCAGCGCTGGAGCAGAAACAGGCTTATTGACTCGGTGAGGTGTAATTGTAGTAAATGACTGTGAAAAGCAGTGGTGCCTCTCACTTCTGAAATAGCTCATTTTATTTTATTTTTTTATTTTTTTCATTAACGCTATGAGCCATGGAAGGTAATTGTTTGTGACAGCGTCCTAACCTTCCTCTGTCGCATGTGTTTATCTCATTACCTACGTGTATATGTCTTTTAGAGCAAATGTGTCGTCTATTTATTCTATAGCGTCTGACCAATTCCCTCGTATCGGCCACAATGACTGAAGTCCTCTTCCATTATGAGATAAAGGGCCAAACTGACGTGATTAAAGCCTGACCCTGAAATACAATTCAGTGGAGATGTTGACCTAAAAAGCTGTGGGTGGTCCGATCCCCAGTACTGGCACAGACCTATTGATATTTTGCAGTGTGGTGGGTGGTTTTAAACGTATATGTACTGGCAGAATGTTCAGCAGTTACCATGGAGACGCAATACACATGGTCCAAAAGTTTATAAATGGTCTGAAAACTCACACACATGGTCCAGTCTCCATGTGTGAGACACTTGTTTAATAAAGTTACAAAGCTTCAGACAGAGCAGTGTCCGCAGTTAGCATCTCACCCCCGGAGAATGTCCATGTTGAAGTATCATTGCCAATGTGCCCTTGGGCAAAACACTGTTCATACTGTAAGTGTGAGACGATTTAGTTAATCAATCAATCAAACTTTATTTATAGAACTCTTTTCATACAAAAATGCAACACAAAGCGCTTTACAGTGATTAAAAAAGAACAGTCCCACATTTCCCACATTTCCCCTCCACCCTCCACAAAGATAAACTAAACAGACGAGTCTAGAGATTATAATCCCACATAAAGATGAAGTAAACAAGTGAGTCTAACTGTGACAGAACTCTCTTTATTTACCACAAACTGAAACAGGAAACTATGAGATTACTTCTGTGATACACTGTCTTTATAACTCTGTCTATCTCTGGACTGTCTGTATAACTCTCTATACTAACTATAACTAACTATATTATTAACTATAACTAATGACTACAGAGAAAGAAGGAAAATAGAGGAGGAACAAAAAGAGCACATTGTACATTATGACAGGACATGAAGTTATGACAGGACATTGCAGTGGGAGGAGGAGTCAGGAGGTGGAGATGGTCCAGTGTCAGAAACAGCTCCGTCCACCAGGTCTGGACGAGGCTGTTGGGGGTTTTTGGGGGTTTTTGGGGGTCAGGGTCTCTCTGTTGCTCTCAGGGCGGCTGAGCCTTGTCCTGGGGAGTCCAAAGATCAGATCAGGTTGTTTTGTTTTAGAGCAGCGACGTCCATCACACTGCTCTGTTTGTCCTTTGGTCTTCAAGGTCATTTCTATGCAGAACTCCAAGTTTCCTCCAGATTTTATCCAAAAATTGCGATTTCGAGCCTCCATAATTATTAATTCTTAATCCTAATTTCCTTTTCCTTTCCTAACTTTCCACAGACGTTTGAACGCTCCACTGACCTGCCTCTGGTCTTTTTCATTCACACTTGATCTCAAATCTTCTCACACTGTAGAAACTAATGAAGATAATAAAACTGGTTACCGTGGAAACGTGAGCAGATCCATTGTGGTAGATTCAAGGCAAATTGCAACGCTCACAAAAAGTGTAAAACAGCCACGTCAACTTTTATATTGAGCGGCCAACGGGGGCCAGACTCCCGGCTGTACATTCACAAAGGAGTTTGTTGTGAAGAGAAAACATAATTACTCTTTTTCTGTGTTGTGTGAACTTGTCAGTCAGCCCAATAAGAGGCCTGTGATGTGACGGCTCACACTGACAGCTTAACAAATTGTCCCATGATTTACCTGTCGGGATTTGAGTCTGAGTGACAAAACGGTGACGCCCGCAACGAGCACCCACCCCGACTCCCATCTATCAAGGTGATGTATTTACTTAGGAATTCTGAAAGACTGAAAAATGTCTGTATCATATGATTAGTAGAGATGCAGAGCGGGACAAAAGACTCTTGTATATTTTGTGTATTATCAAAACATCGTAAAACACTAAAATGTCAATGAAACTAATCTTAAAGGTCCAGTAGTGCATAAATTTGACTCTTGTGCGCTTTAAGCCACGTTATAATGTTGTTACCTCATCAAAAACTTACCCAGAGTTGTGTTTTGTTTCATTTACGCGTTTGACTAACCCTTTATTATTATTAGTCTGTCTACATCTCCAAAGCTCAATATGCTCTGTTCCACCTTGTGATGTCATTTAGTGGTCATTTTACCTTTTGTTCAGTGAAAATGGGTGATTCCAGCCCTGAAATTATCCAAATGATTCTATTGACGGTGAATGGAGACTAAAAACACAATGGAGCACTTCCTGTATTGTTTTTGGTTTTCTGAGCTCAAGCTAAAGACGCAGGAGTTTGTGTGTTAAACATGTGAATAAAACAAAACTCCTGGTAAATTTTTGATGAGGAAACATTAAAAAGTCGATCAGAAAATGGCCTAATATTGTCCCTTTAATTAGTTTACCCTCATACTATGATGGGATTGTTTATTCCCCCAAACAAAATGAGCGTATTTCTGTTAACAAAAGCCCCCTACAATTTCAATCTGCCCTCCCTTCGCTTCCTGCAGAGAAGCTTTCGAATCCTGTTTAATTGCAGTACTTTTAGCAGCCATTCTGTTGAGAACTGGTATCAGGGAGGGCAGGCTTATTATTTCTCACTTCCTCTTTCTCCCTCTCTCTTTTTTCTCCAATCTCTCTTCCCTCTCTCCTTCCCTTTCTCTCTCTTTGCCAGTGAAGTGTGCCTCAGCCAATTACGCCATGAAAAGGGTCAGGCTCCAGTCAAACGCTCGTCTTCCCTCTCCCCATGTCCTCAGTGTCCACACTCCCACATCCGAACAGGTTAAACATTACACAGGATAAAAGGGAGTCACAGATACAGAGGGTCACTTTTCACCCTTCCTTTTCACTCTCTGTCCTGCTAAACTCTGCTCTCCTTATCATAGAAACCTGGTTAAGTAATGCATTACAGAGGACGACAGCAGGTCACACATGCAGTGTCAGCCAGGGGAGGAAATGTCCTCATGAATGGATGTTTCAGACGGAGGAAAGACTGAGTCAAGATGGTCGACTCCTCTGACTGTGTGTGTTTATAACGAGGGAAAAAGTCGCTCTGAGTGGAGTTAATTCTCACATAAAAGGCAAATGACACATGTTGGTGTGTGTAATTGTGCATCTCTTTCTATTTTTATTTAAAGGTTTATTTCACTCAAAATGAACAAATCCAAATGTAATTTCCACCCTGGAAATGCAGAAGTGCTGTGGCTCTGGCCCTGGACCTGACAGGAGCTGTTTCCAGGACTGGACCAGGAAAGTCATGGAGCCACTGCACTTTTTTTGGGTTTGTGGGTCAAACTGAACAAACTACAATCCTGAAGAAAAGTTTGTTGACATTGGCATTAAGCATAACTGATTTATTTAATTATGTTTATTTAATTATCACTTGCGTGTTGCATTTAATTTTCAGTTTGAACATTAGACCAGGACAACGTGTGCAGGTGTTTATTGAAAAGGAACAAATATGAACAAAGACCAGTTCTATTGTCATGGAAAACCTGTGTGCCCCTGGACTGACATGCAGCAGCCGCTCACTCCACTCCAAATGTGGCGTTAAATTGGCCTTTTTAGCTCTGGAGTGGTGTAAATGTCTGCTGGGATTCATGTTAATATTTGATATGTTAATATTTGTTTGGCTGTGGGCAGATGAATAATGCAGAGGACCGGACAGAACACGGCACATGCAGAATCACTGCTCTCTGAGGGCTGTTATTTGTCCCATGAGCCCTGTGCATGGGGCTTTATGAGGCCGCTAAGACTCCACCACTTGTACATCAGCAACAGGAAATCACACAGACACACACGGAGCAGCTTGTGACGCAGCACAAAGCCACTAAAGCGCTGCATTCATGTGCCTCATGTAAATGTGAGCGAATGGGAACTGCCCCGTGGAGCTCACACAAACTCGTGGGATGGAGCAGAAATGAGCTGAGACAATCCCGGCCTGATTGTAATTTCTAATTTCCATCATGTTTATAATAACAAATGGCCCGTTCTGTTGCACACATGGGCTTTCACGCTGCAATTAACAGTATGAATGTTGATGAACATAATCACATGTGCTCGGCCTTCACATCTGTGGGCTGTGTTATACTCTAATTAAAAATCTTTCTTTGTTTTTTAAGATTCAATTCTGGGAAGTTTCAACTTTCAGCACTCCACAAAATGTACTCAGGCATTTATCCTCCTGGGCACATATTTCAAATTTTACATATGTATTTATCAAATTGATGCAGTTTTCAGTCTACATATACATTACATACATATTCAGTATATTTTTGCTTCTAAAAACAAACACAGGCAACACCTCCGCTCATTAGCCAAAGGGTCAAATTACTGTTTTGAACAGCGTGAAATAAATAAATCTGTAATTTTAGATGCAGCTTATAGAATTGGACTCACTGTAGTATTTAGTACAATATATTATATTAGCTCACTCTTATTTTTGTGCTGTGTTAAGCTCTGTACACATATGATCTCAGTTATGTTTAATTAATAAGGCCTCCAACAGTAATTAGCATATGATTTTATTAACATGGAAATAGGCCAGCAGCCTCACTCATTCACTGAATGGGATTCAGGATCGTTACTGATGTTCTGACTTGATGTGACGTGGATGATTAAAACAAAACTAAAAAACACAGGTAACATAAAGTAACAAACACATACAGGGCCAAATGTGGATCCGAGACTCACAGAGACTGATCTTTGTTATATGCCACAGGAACTTCAAAAACCAGGGAACTAAGTGCTCCTCCTGGGAAAATGTTTTTTTTTTAAATTAAGAATAAGAATAAGAATGAAAATGGGGAGAAAAAGCCCCCACGAGCTTTCTTTATAACTCTAGGCTTATACTGCTCTGTTTCCTGGACCTGACCCTGTATGTGAGGCACGTGTGTTTTATCCTCACAGGATAACCAGGTATGTAGACATGTTTGAATGTAAGTTAAAGGTTTCACAGTATGGCATTAAACTCATCTCTGCTGCATTTATTCAATTCCAGGTGTTTCACTGCTCAAATGACTGTGAAAAACAGGCATTCCTACAGTGAAGGAGCTCAACTCTCCACATATCGGATTTGTAACTTGGCCCAGATGCATTGTGGGCTTGTCGCCATGGAAATAGATCAGTTTAATGCCATACTGCGGGACTTTCTAGACAATGTAATAACACCAGAAAGGTACACAGTGCACCTTTAAGTAAACGAAGAATCACTGACACCAGAGCTTCTGTATTTTAGTCACAGCAGAGAGGGCAGGTCCTCGTGTGCACTCTCTCTAAAACTCCTTCTGTTTGTTTTATTTTCTATAGCCACATATACAGTACAGAGCCTGCAGCCTTTTATTTTAAACCTGGAGATCAGAACATTCAGTCACAGCGCTTCGCTTTCAGCCAAGAGTTCATTTTGCTGAATAAATTGGTATTATTAAATTCCCCTTTCGTATCTCTCTTAAAGCCAAGGCAGTTACAGGAAGCTCTGCTTCGTCAGCGATCTCCAAACCTTAACGGTAAAGTCAGGTGGACCAATTATACAGGCAGGAGTATATCATGAAAGGTAAAAAAGGTGATGTCAAAGTCTGTGACAAAGGCTAATGCACTGACAGAAGAATTACATTACATTTTAAGCAGCTATAATAGAGAAAAATGCAGTATCGGAAATTAGAATTAGGAAGATTTATGTAAAGAGGAAAATTCAGGAGCTAATGAGAGGTGCAAGCAGTGGAAGTGCGATCAGATGATGAAGAATGTCGGCGATTTTAACATAAGGGAAATGTGTAACTTTTTAGTAAATGCCGGGATCCAACACACTTCTACAATTCCTGTTTTCAGATGATTGACAGGTGGACCAGCCAATCAGGGACATGCATGAACTGTCAGTATCAGATACAAATACAGGAAACAGATATCACAGGGGGCTGAAAAACACTGTGGATTTCTGCAGAATTAATGAGTAAAGCATTAAACTAATATGAGCTGAGGGAAACTTCTTTTCATTTGTAAATCAAAGGTGACGATTCTGAAGAAAAAACTAAACTAAACTAAACAAATGCAGGATTAGGTTTGGTGGAGTTTGCAAAGGGTGTGGGGACCAGACTCATATGAATCTGTAAACACGACAAAAAAGGATTTTCTAGTATAGTTAAACTGACTTGAATTAAGCAGATTCATCTTCAAAGATCAATTTTAAGATTTTTTACTTGTTTCAAGATATTTCATCCTGATTTATCTTATCTCGATATTACAACTTATTCTAAGCACTTTTTATATTAACTCAGTCCAGGTTAAGCCTCTTTAACTTCCTTCTCAAACCAATAAGGGGAAAAATCTTGCCATAAATACTTGAAACTCGTGTTTTCTGCTTAGAACAAGATTCATATTTTTTATTTTTTATTTCTGATAGGCCTTTTTTGCTGTGTACAGAGAGACATCATTTTGTATTTGCTCGGAAAAATAACTATTACACACAGTTAATGTCCAACTGCCCAGTGTCTATGTGGAAACTTAATTAAAATACTGTGAATAAAATGATAGAATAAAAAAAGGGAATAACATTCCTAACCATAAATCAGAACGACAGATCTGACCTTTAACTTGGCCTTGTTACCGCCTAATCTTCAAGGTTAAAGCCAGACTGTGGAACATTCCAGGTAAACCAACAGCACCTCCATGGAAACAGTGGCCACTCTGCCTTTAATCATATCAGACCCACAGACTCAGGTTTCTATACTGTGGAGTCTATAGTCCACACAGGCCGTTCTGTTGTGGATGTTTTTCCATTGTCTTTATTGGTTTTCCCCCCGGGGCCCTGGATTAATTAGTGGTTATTTCTAATCAACGTGTCAGAGCTGTGCCCAGTGTCAGTTAGTCTCCCGCTCCCCGGTGAACCTGCTGAAGGAAAGTCAGTGCGCTGTTTGTTCTAAAAGGTGAAATGTTTAATTAAAACTTTACAAAGTGAACATCTCTTTTGGGTCATATGAGGACACAGTGTTTGTAACTGTCTTGTCTCCTCAGTGAACAACACAAGTCGCTGTGGCTGCAACAAAACACGGCTGCAGGGCTGTTAACAGGAGCTAACAGCTGAACATCACACATCACACCAGTTTTATCTTCACCGCACTGGCTTCCTGTTCAGTTCCGTGTTGATTTTAAAATGATTGTTGTAACGTACAGAGTTTAAATGTACTCAGAACTCAGCGACTCAATGTACAGGCCGCACCCTCCCCTGGTCAGGGCCTCTTCATGGTCCCAAAGACCCGGGTTATGGTCCTCAAATGCCCAACCCCAACCCTCCGTGAGGCCGACTCTATAGACCAGGGGTCCTTTTTCCTCCGGTGAGCTACTTTTACCAAACGCAAATAACAGAGAGCTACTCGTTTTAGTGGTCACAAGAAATTGAGTAAATATAAGAGTCACGGTGAGCTTTAGGTGAGGAACAATGAGATGCCTCTAAAACATAAACCATTATTCATTTAGTAGTGCACAAAGTTAGGCATCAAAATGATACATGTACAATGGTAATGGGCATTTAATCAATCAAATTGGACTTATTCAGCACAGTACGTGGACTTCAGAAGTCCCTGGGTGAGCTGCTTGGAAGAGGGTGAAGAGCTGGAGGCCCCGGCTAGAGACTCTTTTAAAAAGCAGCTCAAGACACTGTTTTTTACACAAGCTTTTAGTTGACTGTGTAATTCCTCTGTTCTGTACATGCTGTTTTGCACTGTAACACACTTTGTGAAAGGTGCTCTATAAATAAAGGCTTACTTACTTACTTACTAGTTTTTAGTCAGTGGTTTTGTTTACTGCTCAACTTATACAACACGACATCAATTCACACTTCAGAGTTTTGGTGCTTGGGGCGTTGTTCATTGACGCTGACAGATAAAGATCCATTGTGGACACTGAACGGTGATGAGCAGCACTTTGTTTGTATTGTGATTTTAAAGAGGGGGCATTTTACAATCAGTCGAGCGAAGCTTTCTA
>CM068344.1:51945258-51975258 GCA_034769755.1 Odontamblyopus lacepedii
AACCTGAATTTGTGTGTGTGTATGCGAAACTAGTGGACACACTGAGGTACTGCAGTCCTCATATGACTTGTGTGCTTGTTGTGTGTATCACTAGGTTCCCACTAGGTAGCGCCCCCACATGGATGATGTAGGTACTGCAGTCCTCATAAGACATGTGTGCTTGTTGTGTGTATCACTAGGTTCCCACTAGGTAGCGCCCCCACATGGATGATGTAGGTACTGCAGTTTTATAATACTTATTAAGCCTTTAATGGTATTTCTTTGTTTTACACTAAATAAATATTTAATAATAGTATTTATTTGTGTTCTAATTTTAATCTATTAACTAATTTATTTATTTTCACTGAGTATTGATGAGCAAATTAATCAAGTAGGAAGTTTTAACTTAAAAAATTGTGCCACCATCAACATTAGGCCTACATGTTCCATCACAAATGTTTTTAAATGAGCTTATTTAACATAATTAGTTGAGCTTTCATAATGAATTTTATTTTATTTTTTATCAATTAATTCATTCATTAAAGTCCTCAGGACAAGATAATAAAAAAGGGTTTGGCCACACAGACTACTAAACCTAGCCTATGCCTATAGCCAAACAAAATAGTTATTTATGTTTTCACACACAAAAATTCTCACCTTCACCTAACATATGTATCTTAGGTTAGTAGAGACAAACAGACAGTTTGGTACCGATGGGAACACAGTTAGTTCTGATCATCTTGAAAGAACAGGTCCTCACTTCGTCTCTCATTCAGTCTCTATGAGGAATTAACTGTGTCAAGCTAAAATCTTGTAAGTCAATTAGGGCTGGGACGATACGCTTTTGTCACTATACCATATAATCACGATACACAAGGCTTTTTAGAATAAGTATTGCGATACACAATATATTCCATCCATCCATCTTCTCCCGCTTAATCCGGCTGGGTCGCGGGGGCAGCGTGCTGCCCAATACTCATAGCACCTGACCCCCCCTATGAACCCCTCTGCAGGTGGTGAGCCCACAGGAGGGTGGACAACATGGTCCTTGATGTTAGTTCACCCCTATGAACTAACAATATATTGTCACTCCATATTAATTAAGTATGGCAATATTTTTACAATAATAAATGAAAAAAGTGCCTCCTGTGGGCTCACCACCTGCAGAGGGGTTCATAGGGGGTCAGGTGCTATGAGGATTGGGCAGCAAACTGTCCCCGCGACCCAGCCGGATTAAGCAGGAGAAGATGGATGGATGGATGGATGGATGAATGAAAAAAGTCTGTTTTGTAAAACTGTAGGTTTGCAGAAATAAAGCTCAAAGATGAAACTTATTCTCATTCTTGTTGAGACACAACATGGGACAGTGCGGGACAGAGGGACGCAATATTGGACAAAGAGACGCGGTGCTGGACAATGTAGAACAGAGGAACACAGCATGGAATAAGGTGCTGGATGGGACAAGACAGGGACACATGCAGGACAGAGGGAAGTGACACTGGACAGACCGGGACAGAGGGACACAACACGAGACAGAGGGACACAGCACGAGACAGAGGGACACCGCACGAGACAGAGGGACACAGCACGAGACAGAGGGACACAGCACGAGACAGAGGGACACAGCACGAGACAGAGGGACACCGCACGAGACAGAGGGACACCGCACGAGACAGAGGGACACCGCACGAGACAGAGGGACACCGCACGAGACAGAGGGACACCGCACGAGACAGAGGGACACAACACGAGACAGAGGGACACCGCACGAGACAGAGGGACACCGCACGAGACAGAGGGACACCGCACGAGACAGAGGGACACCGCACGAGACAGAGGGACACCGCACGAGAGAGAGGGACACCGCACGAGACAGAGGGACACAGCACGAGACAGAGGACACCGCCTGAGACAGAGGACACAGCACGGGACAGAGGGACACCGCACGGTACAGGGGGACACAACACGAGACAGAGGACACCGCCTGAGACAGAGGACACAGCACGAGACAGAGGGACACAGCACGAGACAGAGGGACACCGCCTGAGACAGAGGACACCGCTCGAGATAGAGGGACACCGCACGAGACAGAGGGACACAGCACGAGACAGAGGGACACCGCACGAGACAGAGGGACACAGCACGAGACAGAGGGACACCGCACGAGACAGAGGGACACAGCACGAGACAGAGGGACACAACACGAGACAGAGGGACACAGCACGAGACAGAGGGACACAGCACGAGACAGAGGGACACAGCACGAGACAGAGGGACACAACACGAGACAGAGGGACACAGCACGAGACAGAGGGACACAGCACGAGACAGAGGGACACAGCACGAGACAGAGGGACACAACACGGGACAGAGGGACACCGCATGAGACAGAGGGACACCGCACGAGACAGAGGGACACAGCACGAGACAGAGGGACACCGCACGAGACAGAGGGACACAACACGAGACAGAGGGACACCGCACGAGACAGAGGGACACCGCACGAGACAGAGGGATATTTATATGTAAAAGAAACCCATAAAAAAATTAGCCAAGGATTGATCACATTTGAGCTCACTTTAACACTTGAACACCTGTGTTCTCTATTTTTCTCACCATTATGTGACGATCAAAGCCTAAACTGTAACCTCAAATATCAAAATGCGTTCTTCTGAGTTTAGTTAAGTAACTGTATTCCGAATACCACACAAAGAAAAAGTAACTGTAACTAAATACAGTTACTCAAAATAAGTATTCTGAATACTTATTTTCAGTACATGTGTTCAGTAACACTGTGGCTATGTGACGACTTTGAACCATACATGCTTTACTATAAACCTGTATGTATTAAGTGAGTAATCATCAATAACTACATACAAGTAGGTGGTAGGTGAGAACAGGGGATTTCTGAGCACTGGAGCTGCAGGACAATACCAGATTAACTCAAATCTGCAGGAATCAATCTAAATACAACTGTGAGTAAAACTAATTATGAGAGACACTGCTGTTAATTTTTTTTATTTTTAAATCAATTTTTTTCATAATAGGTGTCCATGTAAGTAAAATTAGCTACTTTTACTTTATTAAGTGACACCCTCAACCTTCCCTGGCCTCAAACATATGATTGCAACATATGTTACAAGGATATTTTCAATTTTGCTGAAAAACGCAAACCTGGCAACAAATGATTTTTATCGCATTCAAATGAATATTGAATTCTTCTTAAATAAAATTGACTGGATATTTTTTTCTTCGATTGCTATCTGTACATCTGCCGAGTAGAGGAGACAAAATTAGTATTATTTTTAATATAGCAGAACTAAAAACTTGTTGCTTTTGAACTTTGACCTCTCCGGCCTCCATTTTGTGCCCTGGGGGAGGGGCCAGGAGCGGCATGGACGAGCCTCCTGAAAGCACGTGTGCTGCTCACAGTTTGCACCTGGTAAGTCTTTTTACAGTTAACTCCAATAAATCTGTAGTTTGGATTATTCATGACCTGTTATTTTCCAACAAAAACGTTTCACTGAACAGTCAAACCACTGTAGCACAGCACCTAAGTTAGTTGTCTTTTTTTTCCCTGCTAAAACGTTTTAAGTGTCTTTGCCGAGCCATTTGCTTGTAGAAAAGAAGTAACAGGTTTATGACATTAAATAGCCACAAGAAAAATGTAGCTTGTGTATAGAATTCATGCAGGTATTAATTTTTGTCAGTTAGCACTGGTCGCTAAGCTTTGCTACATTAAACTACGCTAACACTAAGCTAAATGCTATTAGCATGGCTGCCAACTCTCACGCATTCGCCGTGAGACACGCATTTGAACATGAGCTTTGCGAGTGAACAGTGAAGTTTCTGCGCTAGAGGTAAAGTCCAGTCTGTGTCTCTGCAAAACGGCATCTCCACTCAACTAAAACAAACTTTTACATATGAAGCGAGTTTCCTCCAGACTGAGCAGTGCAGGGACAGACCAGTGAACTCAGTACGGGAGAGAGAAAGACAAGAGTTTGGCCTAGAAAAATCTATACACAAATCAGAATTGAAATAAAAAATTAAAACAAATAATATAATGTGCCCTTTGGTTTATGCTTTATAAATGCAGCTGTATATTATGAGCTGCCCCTGAGCAGCAGTCACAGATAATTTAAGATTAAAACCAATGTGAATTGATTAAAAGTCCAAAGTGTTCCGAAATAATTAAGACTTAATTTTTTAGTCATTTCACCCAGCCATATCCCCAAAATGCACCAAAATACAAGAAATAACCCGTTAGTTGTTTAAAATTTTCCAGTGGGTACAGAGTCCTCTAAATGCCCTCACTTTATTTTTAACAAACAAAAACACACAAAAAAAACATTGTTTCATTTGTATTATAAATGTGTTTCAAAGCCAAAAATAGGGGCCTCAAAATCTATTAGCCTATGGCCTCCAAGATTCTCAATCCTGCCCTGGTAGGAGTATTACTACACTTTATGTCAAAATCCAGTAACTGAGTGGTGTTAATGCTAAGCTGTATTGCAGATTAAAAAAAAAATCAATAGTGTCTCTAACTCTAAGTTACAGACAAAATGTATTATAATATAAATATTTTGTTCCTCTAATAATTACAATGGGGCCCCTTTCATGAGTTACACAGAAACATACAGGTTATGAGACACAAGAGTGTGGCCACCGAGCTCAGGCACGGACACAATCTCACTCCAAGGTTTGGTGAAAAGTTGGCAGCCCTGTATTAGCGTAGCCATACATGAGTGACGTCATCAATTAAGCATATTCAGTTTGTTAAATCCTTTGAGTAAAGATAAATAAATTTAATTGAAGCTGCACTTTAGTGGTTAAACTTCTTAAATGCATAAAATGTGTCTGAGCAAAAGTGTTAAGTATTATTATGGGTTGATGAAGTGATTTCAGCCATGATTTGTCTATTTTATGTGTTGTAGTTTGATAATGTTGAAGAGCCATGATTAGCTTTAGACTTGACCTGTCACTAATAGAATTGGGTGGGCACAAACTGTTTGAGTGGTGTTAACTAAGCTAAAATGTTAAAGTTACTTACAAGGTGAATAATTAGGCCCAAGCGCCACTAGCTGGTGAGAGGCCTACTACATTGCTGCTTGCGGCTATATTTTGACTTTATTCTTACAGTGGCAATGTCAGAGTTGGAGCCGGAGGAGAATGTGGGACATGGGGAGTCTGCGGTAAGAGGTTTTGTTGTAGTATTTCTTTTTTAATGTAAAATGATTACCACATCATATGTTGGGTTGTCATACAAACACATGCTGGCCAGAAAACTTTGCTTTAGTCACTTTCCAACACATGTAACATACACTGTGTTGGAAATGTACTGTACAGTATCTGCATGCATTTGATTGTTTGTTTTGCAGTCACAAAATCGTTATTTTTCGGACTTTGGAATTACATCAATGCCTCAAAACTAAGTATAAACAATATAGTTTAAATTGGATTTGTGTTTACTTGCACGTTTGGTAGTGTGTTTTTTTTTTATAATTAAAAAAATATGTATGTACTTAGGGAGAAGAGCCAAGTGTTCCAAGTCTGACGAGGAAGAAGAGACAGAGGGGAGAGAGAGGAGAGGAGACAGAGGGGAGAGTGAGGAGAGGAGAGGAGACAGGGGAGAGAGAGGAGAGGAGACAGAGGGGAGAGAGAGGAGAGGAGACAGAGGGGAGAGAGAGGAGAGGAGACAGTGGAGAGAGAGTGGAGGAGACAGAGGGGAGAGTGAGGAGAGGAGACAGAGGAGAGAGAGGAGAGGAGAGAGGAGACAGAGGGGAGAGTGAGGAGAGGAGACAGTGGGGAGTGAGGTGAGAGGAGACAGAGGGAGAGAGAGGAGAGAGGAGGCAGGGGGGGAGAGTGAGGAGAGGAGGCAGGGGGGAGAGAGGAGAGGAGGCAGGGGGGAGAGAGGAGAGGAGACAGAGGGGAGAGAGAGGAGAGGAGACAGGGGAGAGTGAGGAGAGGAGACAGAGGGGAGAGTGAGGAGAGGAGACAGAGGGGAGAGTGAGGAGAGGAGACAGGGGAGAGTGAGGAGAGGAGACAGAGGGGAGAGAGAGGAGAGGAGACAGAGGGGAGAGAGAGGAGAGGAGACAGAGGGAAGAGAGGAGAGGAGGCAGGGGGGAGAGTGAGGAGAGGAGGCAGGGGGGAGAGAGAGGAGAGGAGACAGAGGGGAGAGAGAGGAGAGGAGACAGAGGGGAGAGAGGAGAGGAGACAGGGGAGAGTGAGGAGAGGAGACAGGGGAGAGTGAGGAGAGGAGACAGAGGGGAGAGAGAGGAGAGGAGACAGAGGGGAGAGTGAGGAGAGGAGACAGAGGGGAGAGTGAGGAGAGGAGACAGAGGGGAGAGTGAGGAGAGGAGACAGAGGGGAGAGTGAGGAGAGGAGACAGGGGAGAGTGAGGAGAGGAGACAGAGGGGAGAGTGAGGAGAGGAGACAGAGGGGAGAGAGAGGAGAGGAGACAGAGGGGAGAGAGAGGAGAGGAGACAGAGGGGAGAGTGAGGAGAGGAGAGGAGACGGAGGGGAGAGAGAGGAGAGGAGACAGGGGAGAGTGAGGAGAGGAGAGGAGACAGGGGAGAG
This sequence comes from Odontamblyopus lacepedii, assembly GCA_034769755.1. Lineage (NCBI taxonomy): Eukaryota > Metazoa > Chordata > Actinopteri > Gobiiformes > Gobiidae > Odontamblyopus > Odontamblyopus lacepedii. The sequence continues at coordinate 51,951,814 of CM068344.1, forward strand.
AGAGGAGAGGAGACAGGGGGGAGAGTGAGGAGAGGAGACAGGGGAGAGAGAGGAGAGGAGACAGGGGAGAGAGAGGAGAGGAGACAGGGGCGAGAGAGGAGAGGAGACGGAGGGGAGAGTGAGGAGAGGAGACAGAGGGGAGAGTGAGGAGAGGAGACAGAGGGGAGAGTGGAGAGGAGACAAAGTGGAGAGAGGAGAGGAGAGAGGGGAGAGAGAGAGGAGACAGGGGAGAGTGAGGAGAGGAGACAGAGGGGAGAGTGAGGAGAGGAGACAGAGGGGAGAGTGAGGAGAGGAGACAGGGGAGAGTGAGGAGAGGAGACAGGGGAGAGTGAGGAGAGGAGACAGGGGAGAGTGAGGAGAGGAGACAGGGGGGAGAGTGAGGAGAGGGGAGAGGAGACAGAGGGGAGAGAGAGGGGAGAGTGAGGAGAGGGGAGAGAGGAGAGGAGACGGAGGGGAGAGAGAGGAGAGGAGACGGAGGGGAGAGAGAGGAGAGGAGACGGAGGGGAGAGAGAGGAGAGGAGACGGAGGGGAGAGAGAGGAGAGGAGACGGAGGGGAGAGAGAGGAGAGGAGACGGAGGGGAGAGAGAGGAGAGGAGACAGGGGAGAGAGAGGAGCGGAGACAGAGAGGAGAGAGAGGGGAGAGAAGAGAGGAGACAGAGGAGAGGAGGAGAGGAGACAGAGGGGAGAGGAGGAGAGAGACAGAGGGGAGAGAGAGGAGAGGAGACAGGGGAGAGAGAGGAGAGGAGACAGAGGGGAGAGAGAGGAGAGGAGGGAGAGGAGACAGAGGGGAGAGTGAGGAGAGGAGACAGAGGGGAGAGTGAGGAGAGGAGACAGAGGGGAGAGAGAGGAGAGGAGACAGAGGGGAGAGAGAGGAGAGGAGACAGAGGGGAGAGAGAGGAGAGGAGACAGAGGGGAGAGAGAGGAGAGGAGACAGAGGGGAGAGTGAGGAGAGGAGAGGAGACAGGGGGGAGAGTGAGGAGAGGAGACAGGGGAGAGAGAGGAGAGGAGACAGGGGAGAGAGAGGAGAGGAGACGGAGGGGAGAGAGGAGAGGAGACGGAGGGGAGAGTGAGGAGAGGAGACAGGGGGGAGTGAGGAGAGGAGACAGAGGAGAGAGAGAAGAGAGGAGAGAGAGGAGAGAGAGGAGAGAGAGACAGAGGGGAGAGAGGAGAGGAGACAGAGGGGAGAGTGAGGAGAGGAGACAGAGGGGAGAGTGAGGAGAGGAGACAGAGGGGAGAGTGAGGAGAGGAGACAGGGGAGAGTGAGGAGAGGAGACAGAGGGGAGAGTGAGGAGAGGAGACAGAGGGGAGAGTGAGGAGAGGAGACAGGGGAGAGTGAGGAGAGGAGACAGGGGAGAGAGAGGAGAGGAGACAGAGGGGAGAGAGAGGAGAGGAGACAGAGGGGAGAGAGAGGAGAGGAGACAGAGGGGAGAGTGAGGAGAGGGGGGAGAGGAGACGGAGGGGAGAGAGAGGAGAGGAGACGGAGGGGAGAGAGAGGAGAGGAGACGGAGGGGAGAGAGAGGAGAGGAGACGGAGGGGAGAGAGGGGAGAGGAGAGAGAGGAGAGGAGACAGAGGGGAGAGAGAGGAGAGGAGACAGGGGAGAGAGAGGAGAGGAGACAGGGGAGAGAGAGGAGAGGAGACAGAGAGGAGACAGAGGGGAGAGAGAGGAGAGGAGACAGGGGAGAGTGAGGAGAGGAGACAGAGGGGAGAGTGAGGAGAGGAGACAGAGGGGAGAGTGAGGAGAGGAGACAGAGGGGAGAGAGAGGAGAGGAGACAGAGGGGAGAGAGAGGAGAGGAGGGAGAGGAGACAGAGGGGAGAGTGAGGAGAGGAGACAGAGGGGAGAGAGAGGAGAGGAGACAGAGGAGAGAGAGGAGAGGAGACAGAGGAGAGAGAGGAGAGGAGGCAGTGGGGAGAGAGAGGAGAGGAGACAGAGGGGAGAGAGAGGAGAGGAGACAGGGGAGAGAGAGGAGAGGAGACAGAGGGGAGAGAGAGGAGAGGAGGCAGGGGGGAGAGAGAGGAGAGGAGACAGAGGGGAGAGAGAGGAGAGGAGACAGAGGGGAGAGTGAGGAGAGGGGAGAGTGGAGAGGAGACGGAGGGGAGAGAGAGGAGAGGAGACAGAGGGGAGAGTGAGGAGAGGAGACAGAGGGGAGAGTGAGGAGAGGAGACAGAGGGGAGAGAGAGGAGAGGAGACAGAGGGGAGAGAGAGGAGAGGAGACAGAGGGGAGAGTGAGGAGAGGAGACAGAGGGGAGAGTGAGGAGAGGAGACAGAGGGGAGAGTGAGGAGAGGAGACAGAGGAGAGTGAGAGGAGACGACAGAGGGGAGAGAGGAGAGGAGAGGAGACAGAGGGGAGAGTGAGGAGAGGAGACAGAGGGGAGAGAGAGGAGAGGAGACAGAGGGGAGAGTGAGGAGAGGAGACAGAGGAGAGAGAGAAGAGGAGAGAGAGGGGAGAGAGAGGAGAGGAGACAGAGGAGAGAGAGGAGAGGAGACAGAGGGGAGAGTGAGGAGAGGAGACAGGGAAGAGAGGAGAGGAGGCAGGGGGGAGAGTGAGGAGAGGAGGCAGGGGGGAGAGAGAGGAGAGGAGAGAGAGGAGAGGAGTAGGAGGGGAGAGAGAGGAGAGGAGACAGAGGGGAGAGTGAGGAGAGGAGACAGAGGGGAGAGAGGAGAGGAGACAGAGGGGAGAGAGAGGAGAGGAGACAGAGGGGGGAGAGAGGAGAGAGGAGACAGGGGGGAGAGAGGAGAGGAGACAGGGGAGAGTGAGGAGAGGAGACAGAGGGGAGAGAGAGGAGAGGAGACAGGGGAGAGTGAGGAGAGGAGACAGAGGGGAGAGTGAGGAGAGGAGACAGTGGAGAGAGAGGAGAGGAGACAGAGGGGAGAGAGTAGAGTCGAGACAGAGGAGAGAGAGAGGAGGAGACAGAGGTGAGAGAGAGGAGGAGACAGAGGGGAGAGAGGAGAGGAGACAGAGGGGAGAGTGAGGAGAGGAGACAGGGGAGAGTGAGGAGAGGAGACAGGGAGAGGAGAGAGGAGACAGAGGGGAGAGTGAGGAGAGGAGACAGAGGGGAGAGAGAGGAGAGGAGACAGAGGGGAGAGAGAGGAGAGGAGACAGGGGGGAGAGAGAGGAGAGGAGACAGAGGGGAGAGAGAGGAGAGGAGACAGAGGGGAGAGTGAGGAGAGGAGACAGAGGGGAGAGTGAGGAGAGGAGACAGGGGAGAGTGAGGAGAGGAGACAGAGGGGAGAGTGAGGAGAGGAGACAGGGGGGAGAGAGAGGAGAGGAGACAGAGGGGAGAGAGAGGAGAGGAGACAGAAATGAAAGAGAAACGACCTGAGGCTGTGGAAAAGTCTCTCAGTCTTTAGTCTTTTGCTTTTGATTTCAGATTTTATAATAACACAGACTTTTCCTCAGCCTCAGGTCGTTTATTGTCACTAGTTTTGTGGAGTTTGTTTTAGTGTGTTCTTTTAGCGTGTTCTTTTAGCGTGTACTTTTAGCGTGTACTTTTAGTGTGTTCTTTTAGCGTGTACTTTTAGTGTGTTCTTTTAGTGTGTACTTTTAGCGTGTACTTTTAGCGTGTACTTTTAACGTGTTCTTTTAGCGTGTTCTTTTAGCGTGTACTTTTAGCGTGTTCTTTTAGTGTGTTCTTTTAGCGTGTTCTTTTAGCGTGTTCTTTTAGCGTGTACTTTTAGCGTGTACTTTTAGCGTGTACTTTTAGCGTGTTCTTTTAGTGTGTACTTTTAGCGTGCTCTTTAAACATTTCTCGGTTTTTGCACGACTCTGCAAAAAGCAGGGAGATAAAAGTGAGCAGGAAGTGGTGCTCAGGCTGAGGCTGAGGTGCACAGACCAGTGATCAGAACGTGATAATAAATGTGAGAGAAGCAACAAACTGACCTCAGATAAGAGTCCGAATAATATTACTCACGTAGAAGTGCAGGAAGTCGTGGGCCACGAAATGACTCAAGTAAAAGTTCAATTTGGAAAAATAAAAGAGTAAAAAGTATTGAAACTTTGCAGCTGACGTCATCTACAGTCCCTGGGGCTGTTATAAAAATATAGATCGGTTTTATTTCTGTATTTCTATTTAATAATGTTGGGTCGAATACAAAATATTATCAGCTCCTCAGACAAACAGTTTGGTTATAAATCCAACCATAGTACAGATTTGCTTTAAAAGAAATAATTAGAGATTCTAAAAATAAAGAAATCATTGGTTCTAAAGTGTTTTCCTGATGCATCTGAAGTGTTTGTGTCAGTGGGACCAGTTTGGTCAGAATCAGAATCAGAATCAGAATGTGTTTTATTGCCATATGAGTGAACAGGTTCACAACATTAGGAAATTGCTGCGGTACTTGGAGCAGGATGTAGACAAACACTGACATGCAACAAATAATAGAATAAAATAAAGCTATAGTATAATATAACAAGATTTACAAATTTACAGGAGTCTAATAATATAGAGTATGAGAGTATCAGTGATCAGTGCAAAACAGGCAGGTGCAGGCAGGTGCGAGAACACAGGGTCATGTGGCAGAAGCAGAGTGGGGGGTGGGACCAGTCCGAGTGTTATTATTTATGAGTCCAACAGCAGAGGGGAAGAAACTGTTTTTGTGGCGAGAGGTTCTGGTCCGAATGGACCGTAGCCTCCTGCCTGAGGGGAGCATGTCAAAAAGTCCATGTCCAGGGTGAGAAGGATCAGCTGCAATTCGACCTGCACGTGTCCGAGTCCTGGAAGTGTACAGGTCCTGAAGAGATGGAAGGCTGCAACCAATCACCTTCTCAGCAGAGCGCACAACACGTTGCAGTCTCTGTTTGTCCCTGGTGGTGGCTCCAGCATTTATCCTTGATAAAAGGAGTGAGACGCTGCCTCTGAGCCTCCTGCTGATGCAGCTGAAATGGAGCCTGTGTCAGACCTGTTCACTGTCACTGAAGGAGGAATTCTGTCTCATTTGGTTTTGTTTGTGTCTGGATGATTTGTCACCAGAGTTAAATGCAGAACAGGCTGTTGGGTTGACCCACGTGAAGCCCCTGATGTCTGCAGATGATCTTCTCGTGTTCAGCCCGAGCAGGTCTGCAGGAGCCTCTGAATGTTCCCAGTATGATGTGGTGTTTGATATTAAATATGACGCCAGCAAAAGTATAATAATGTCTGTAGAACTAAGGATGATACATGTGTAAAGTTTCCTCAGTTTGTATTGTGCTGATGCTCTGAACAAACTGTAAGTGAACCAAACACAGATTTAGAACATTTTATGTCAGATGATCTCAGATGAGGAGGACGTGTGCAGACGGTGTCTCATGACGTATGCACAGGCTCACAGGCTCACGCGCAGGTTTGGAGCCTGTACAGTGGAGTGAAAAAGACTTTTTAAAGCCTAATGTGGAGCATTATATACGACACACCTGTGGTCAAACTCCCAAAGGGCGACACACAGACTCACTGTGGCCTAACGACGCCTGAGGATTCGACTGAAAAGGCCCAGACGGGAAAGTGCAGCTCTGTTTGTGTCCGAGACCATCAGAACTTTACGGCAAATCTGCAGATTCACCTGTCGCCTCAACAACTGTGAGAACTGTTTTATCATGAGCCCGACTCAAACTCACCACCACGAGGTACAGGTCTGATCTGTGGAGACACGAGGAGACACGAGGTACAGGTCTGATCTGTGGAGACACGAGGAGACACGAGGTACAGGTCTGATCTGTGGAGACACGAGGAGACACGAGGTACAGGTCTGATCTGTGGAGACACGAGGAGACACGAGGTACAGGTCTGATCTGTGGAGACACGAGGGGACACGAGGTACAGGTCTGATCTGTGGAGACACGAGGAGACACCAGGTACAGGTCTGATCTGTGGAGACACGAGGAGACACCAGGTACAGGTCTGATCTGTGGAGACACGAGGTACAGGTCTGATCTGTGGAGACACGAGGAGACACGAGGTACAGGTCTGATCTGTGGAGACACGAGGTACAGGTCTGATCTGTGGAGACACGAGGAGACACGAGGTACAGGTCTGATCTGTGGAGACACGAGGGGACACGAGGTACAGGTCTGATCTGTGGAGACACGAGGAGACACGAGGTACAGGTCTGATCTGTGGAGGCACGAGGAGGCACGAGGAGACACGAGGTACAGGTCTGATCTGTGGAGACACGAGGACACGAGGTACAGGTCTGATCTGTGGAGACACGAGGAGACACGAGGTACAGGTCTGATCTGTGGAGACACGAGGGGACACGAGGTACAGGTCTGATCTGTGGAGACACGAGGAGACACGAGGTACAGGTCTGATCTGTGGAGACACGAGGTACAGGTCTGATCTGTGGAGACACGAGGTACAGGTCTGATCTGTGGAGACACGAGGTACAGGTCTGATCTGTGGAGACACGAGGAGACACGAGGTACAGGTCTGATCTGTGGAGACACGAGGAGACAAGAGGTACAGGTCTGATCTGTGGAGACAAGAGGTACAGGTCTGATCTGTGGAGACACGAGGTACAGGTCTGATCTGTGGAGACACGAGGTACAGGTCTGATCTGTGGAGACACGAGGTACAGGTCTGATCTGTGGAGACACGAGGAGACAGGAGGTACAGGTCTGATCTGTGGAGACACGAGGGGACACGAGGTACAGGTCTGATCTGTGGAGACACGAGGGGACACGAGGTACAGGTCTGATCTGTGGAGACACGAGGGGACACGAGGTACAGGTCTGATCTGTGGAGACACGAGGGGACACGAGGTACAGGTCTGATCTGTGGAGACACGAGGGGACACGAGGTACAGGTCTGATCTGTGGAGACACGAGGAGACACGAGGTACAGGTCTGATCTGTGGAGACACGAGGAGACACGAGGTACAGGTCTGATCTGTGGAGACACGAGGAGACACGAGGTACAGGTCTGATCTGTGGAGACACGAGGAGACACGAGGTACAGGTCTGATCTGTGGAGACACGAGGAGACACGAGGTACAGGTCTGATCTGTGGAGACACGAGGAGACACGAGGTACAGGTCTGATCTGTGGAGACACGAGGAGACACGAGGTACAGGTCTGATCTGTGGAGACACGAGCACCAGTGTGTTGAATGTGTTTGTTTTGTTGTGTCTGTTTTAACTCTGGCCCAAGAGTCTGGAATAAAAGTTCAATAATAATAATAATAATAATAATAATATGTTTTATTTATTCAGAGTCTTTCTGCACACCCAATGTCGCCTTAAAACAATAAACATTCAGTAGGGTTAAAACACAGTTAAGATGATGATGATGATGATGTTACTTTTCCTTTTACCGGTGGCTGAGGGGCCCTCACGCCCAGGGCAGCTGTGGCTACAACAGGAGTTAACACCACTGGGTCTGGAGTGAGTGAAGAATGGTATAAATAAAGCTCTGTGAAGCGTCTCTGGGGACACGAGTCTGTGACAAACACTGTATAAATAAAGTTACTTGTACATATACACTTAGAATGATGCGATTATTATTGTTTGTACTGTCAGGGGCCCCTACAGGCCGCAGGGGCTCCTACAGGCCGCAGGGCCCAACGTTTTATCAACGGTCTCACGAGTCAGCTTATGCCCCCTGCATGAACAGCAGCGCCCCAGCGCCCCCTGCTGAAGGTCATGCATATTTCTTCTTGCTCACATGTGGAGGTCAACATTGAGTCCATGGGCGAAGCGACCCCGACGTGACGGCGAATGACGCGCTCGTAAACGTTTACGATTCTACAAATTGAAGCATAGAATAGAGCAAAGACATGTCACTCACTCCTCATTACAGGGACAGAAAAGTCTGGTGCTCATAAAGTTCAATTAGAAAAAAAAATCGGCCAATATGCAGAATTTTATTTCATACAACAGGTTTCTGCTCACCTTTTATTTGGGTCGTATACGACTTCAGAGCACGAGGATCAACATGGAGACTCTACAGAGAGAATCAGCCGCTGTGAAGACAACTGCTGCTTCCATCACGTTCCCAAAAGTTGTCTCTGGTTTGATGACTATCTTCCTTTTGGGTGGATTAGGCCTTATCCTATAGAAGTCCCTCATGCTGCGTAATGCCTCTTTGCCGGGTACAGAACCTCTGTGTCTGTCACTGTGTGGGCAGCTTAGGGAGAGACGGACCTCCGAGGGACAGTGATTTCTGTAACTGTGGTTCTGTAAACCCTGATTCAAGACTTTCCACTTTTTATTGTTTGCAGTCCAAAAATCCACAACAGCGTCTTATATTTACAGGAAGTCGCGAGTGAAACTGTAAACTCAAAGTTGCTGTTCATGCGCTGCTTTTCTTTGTGCAGTTCTGTCAAACAGGGTTTGGCGTTAGAAGGACTTTTACTTCAGCCTAAACCTTTTGGGTCCTGATCCACGGGGCTGGAGTCTCTGTTTTTGTAGTGTTGCAAAAGGACTGAATAAAGTCCTCCTGCTCCTGAAGAGGGAGTATGATCTGTCCTCCATGTTCTCACTGTTCCTCATCAGAAACACGCCTGAGGAGGTTGGACACGTCGTCCCTGCACGTTTGAGGACGTTACCCTCCACAGTCTCGCTCCTGATTGGCTCGTTGGTTGGTTGCCATGACGCCCTGGACCAGTGTGAGACAGAATGATAACGGAGGACAAGCTGTTCTGGAAAGTTTTACATCTGATTTCACAGTTTCGTCTTTACGAGAAAAAACACAAATGATCAAGAGATAAGAACGTGTTCAAAAACAGGATGCTCAAAGACCAGACTCAGACCTGGTTTAGTCCTGGGTTAGTCCTGGTTCAGTCCTGGTTCAGTTCTGCTTCAGTCCTGGTTCAGACCTTGTTCAGACCCGGTTCAGACCCGGTTCAGACCTGGTTCAGACCCGGTTCAGACCTGGTTTAGTCCTGCTTCAGTTCTGCTTCAGTCCTGCTTCAGTCCTGCTTCAGTCCTGCTTCAGTCCTGCTTCAGTCCTGCTTCAGACCCGATTCAGACCCGATTCAGACCCGATTCAGACCCAGTTCAGTCCTGCTTCAGTCCTGGTTCAGTCCTGGTTCAGTCCTGGTTCAGTCCTGCTTCAGTCCTGCTTCAGTCCTGGTTCAGACCCGGTTCTCGGACATGTTCCTCGGGGTGCTGCTCCTGTTCCTCCGGCGTTGGGGTGAGTTCTGACTCCTCTTCTTTATTTGATGTAAAAAATGGCCCGATATAAAATAAACACAATCTGCTGTTTTGAGGTGGTTTTATTTAAATCCTGATCTCTTGTGTCAGTCTTAAGACAATTATTGATCCAAATCCACTTTGTTTCTGTGGCACATTTTACAAACAGAGCAGTTTCCAAAGTGCTGCACAGAGATAAAACATAAAGAAGCTCAAATTTGGCCCTATCAGTCCTAAAAGAATAAAACCAGTCAAATCAAATTAAAGCAACACCATCAAAAATCACAAAGTCGAATGAAATAAATCAAATAAATGAGATAAAAGACACGGAGGAGCACAAACCCACGCGGAGTTAAAGCCAGAGAATAAAAGTGGGTTCTAAGACGAGCCTTAAAACAGTGGATTGTGGGGCTGTGGGGACGTGACGGGGCAGAGCGTTTCCACAGTTTAGGGCCCGATCCCCCTGGTTTAAAGTCTCCACTTTGGCCCACGAGCTGGAGCTGCCCTCGGACCTCATCCACATTTACAGCCCTGCGCGCGAGCTGAGGTCCGAGGGCGGCTCCAGCGAGACGCACTGTGGGGCCACAACATTCAAAGCTTTAAAAACAAACAATCAAATCTTCAAATCAACTGGAAAACGAACTGGAAGCCGGTGCAACGACACTAAAGTCGGGGGAATGTCGCTCGCGTTTTTTGCTTCCAGTTAAAAGTCGTGCAGCAGAATTTTGGACCGACTGTGAGCGCGAAAGTGCAGGAGGCTGATGCCGGGGAAAAGTGCGTTACAGTCGTCTGAACGAGAGGAGGGAAAAGCGTGTACGGCCTGTTCAAATGATTTAAAAGATTAAAAAAAGGTTTAATTTGAGATAAAAGCAGATTTTACAACGGCATTCGCATGTTTGTCAAATTTAAAATCACTGTATAATGACGCCAATGATATAATTAAAGTAAAATAATGTTGGGGTCTGGCCCGGGTCACGGCTCTTGTCCCGGCGCTGGGGTCGCGTCAGTATTTCTGTGTCAAAGCTCCACTCGGCCGTCTGTGGTTTTACCTGTTTGGAGGCGAAGATCCTCAGACGTTTTATTCACGATCACCTGAAGAGAGCGTCACAGGTTTGGGGCTTATTGGGAAATGTGCAGATTTCTCGTGACCAGGAGAAGTTTAAAGGTCGGTTTAAAAAGAGAATAAAGAGAATAATGTGGTCACCACAGAAAGAGAATCATTTATTACAGTCAAATAAGTTTAACACAATCAAAGGCGTCGGATAAAACCAGCTCAAAGTGTGTGTGTGTGTGTTTGTGTGTTTATGTGTGTTTATGTGTGTACGTGTGTATGTGTGTGTGTGTTTATGTGTGTGTTTATGTGTTTCGGTGTGTCTGTGTGTGTTTCTGTGTGTGTTTTTATGTGGGTGTGTGTGTGTATGTGTGTGGTAATGTGTACATATGTTTGTGTGTGTGTTTATGTGTGTGTGTTTATGTGTTTCGGTGTGTGTCTGTGTGTGTGTTTATGTGTGTATCTGTGTGTGTGTGTGTGTGTGTATGTGTGCGTGTATCTGTGTGTATGTGTGCGTGTATCTGTGTGTATGTGTGCGTGTGTGTGTGTATGTGTGTGTGTTTGTGTGTGTCTGTGTATATGTGTATGTGTGTGTGTGTTTATGTGTGTGTGTGTATCTGTGTGTGTTTATGTGTGTGTGTGTTTATATGTGTGGATGTGTGTGTGTTTATGTGTGTGTGTCTGTGTGTGTATGTGTTTGTGTGTTCATATGTTTGCGTGTATGTGTGTGTGTATCTGTGTGTGTGTATCTGTGTGTGTGTGTGTATCTGTGTGTGTTTATATGTTTGCGTGTGTGTGTATGTGTGTGTGTGTGTGTTTATGTGTGTGTTTTTATGTGTGGGTGTGGATGTGTGTGTGTTTATGTGTGTGTGTGTCTGTGTGTGTATGTGTTTGTGTGTTCATATGTTTGCGTGTGTGTATCTGTGTGTTTATGTGTGTGTGTGTTTTTATGTGTGGGTGTGGATGTGTGTGTGTTTATGTGTGTGTGCGTGTGTCTGTGTGTGTATGTGTTTGTGTGTTCATATGTTTGCGTGTGTGTATGTGTGTGTGTGTGTGTTTATATGTGTGTGTGTGACTGTATGTGTGTGTATATGTGTGTTTGTCTATATGTGTGTATGTGTGTGTTTATGTGTGTGTGTGTCTGTGTGTATGTGTGTGTTTATGTGTGTGTATGTGTGTTTATGTATGTGTGTTTATGTGTGTGTGTGTGCGTCTATGTGTGTGTGTTTATGTGTGTGTCTGTGTGTATGTGTGTGTATGTGTGTGTGTCAATGTGTGGATGTGCGTGTGTTTTTGTGTGCGTGTGTATGTGTTTGTGTGTTTATATGTGTATGTGTGTACGTATGTGTGTATGTGTGTGTGTTTATGTGTGCGTGGGTGTATGTGTAAGTGTGTTTATGTGTGTGTATCTCTGTGTTTGTGTGTGTCTTTGTGTGTGTGTGTGTGTGTGTGTGTGTGTATCTCTGTGTTTGTGTGTCTTTGTGTGTGTGTGTGTGTGTGTGTATATCTGTGTGTGTATGTGTGTATCTCTGTGTGTGTTTATGTGTGCGTGGGTGTATGTGTAAGTGTGTTTATGTGTGTGTATATCTCTGTGTGTGTGTATGTGTGTGTCTTTGTGTGTGTGTCTGTGTGTGTATATGTGTGTGTTTGTGTGTATGTGTGTGTGTATCTCTGTGTGTGTTTATGTGTGCGTGGGTGTATGTGTAAGTGTGTTTATGTGTGTGTATATCTCTGTGTGTGTGTGTGTATGTGTGTGTCTTTGCGTGTGTGTCTGTGTGTGTATATGTGTGTGTTTATGTGTGTATGTGTGGGTGTATCTCTGTGTATGTGTTTGTGTTTATATGTGTGTGTGTGTATGTGTGTGTCTTTGTGTGTGTGTCTGTGTGTGTATATGTGTGTGTTTGTGTGTGTGTGTATCTCTGTGTGTGTGTGTGTGCATGTGTGTGCGCGTGTGTTTATGTGTGCGTGTGTATGTGTTTGTGTGTTTATATGTGTGCGTGTGTATGTGTGTGTGTCTGTATATGTGTGTACGTGTGTGTGTATATGTGTGTATATGTGTGTGTTTATGTGTGTGTATCTCTGTGTATGTGTGTGTCTTTATGTGTGTGTGTGTGTGTCTGTGGGTGTGTGTATCTGTGGGTGTGTGTATCTGTGTGTGTGTCTGTGTGTGTGTCTGTGTGTGTATGTGCGTGTGTTTATGTGTGTGTGTATCTGTGTGTGTGTGTGTTTATATGTGTGTGTGTGTCTGTGTGTGTATGTGTGTGTGTCTGAGTGTGTGTTTATGTGTGTGTGTGCGTGTCTTTATGTGTGTGCGTTTATGTGTGTGTGTCTGTGTGTGTTAATGTGTGTATATGTTTAAGTGTGTGTTTATGTGTGTGTGTATCTCTGTGTGTTTGTGTGTGTGTGTGTGTTTATATGTGTGTGTACGTGTGTGTGTCTGTGTGTGGTAATGTGTGCATATGTTTATGTGTGTGTGTTTGTGTGTGTGTGTTAATGTGGGTGTGTTTGTGTCTGTGTATGTCTGTGTCTGTGTGGTAACGTGTGTATAAGTGTATGTGTGTGTTTATATATGTGTGTGTGTGTATGTGTGTGTTTTTGTGTGTATCTGTCTGTATATCTGTGTGTATGTGTGTGTGTATCTGTGTGTGTATCTGTGTGTATGTGTGTTTATGTGTCTGTGTATCTGTGTGTGTTTGTGTGTGTGTGTGCGTGTCTGTGTGTGTGTGTGTGTGTTTATATGTGTGGGTCTGTATCTGTGTGTGTGTGTGTTTATACCTGTGCGTGTGTCTGTGCGTGTGTCTGTGTGTGTGTCTGTGTGTGTGTCTGTGTGTGTGTGTGTTTATGTGTGCGTGTATGTGTGTGCTTGTGTGTGTGTGCGTGTGTTTGTGTATGTGTGCGTGTGTGTGTATGTGTGTGTTTATGTCTGTGTGTGTTTGTGTGTGTGTATGTGTTTATGTGTGTGTGTGTGTACCTATGTGTGCCTGTGTATGTGTTTATGTGTGTGTGTGTGTCTGTGTGTGTGTTTATGTGTCTGTGTTTATGTGTGTGTATCTGTGTGTGTTTATATGTGTGCCTGTGTATGTGTCTGTGTTTATGTGTGTGTGTGTGTGTGTCTGTGTACGTATGTGTGTGTGTGCATGTGTGTATGTGTGTGTATGTTTATGTGTTTGTGTTTATGTGTTTCGGTGTGTGTCTGTGTGTGTGTCTGTGTGTTTTTATGTGGGTGTGTGTGTGGGTGTGTTTATATGTGTGCGCGTTTGTGTTTGTGCATGTGTGTGTGTCTGTGTGTGGTAATGTGTGTATATGTTTATGTGTGTGTATCTGTGTGTGCTTGTGTACGTGTGTGTCTGTGTGTGTGTTTATTTGTGTGCGTTTATGTGTGTGTGTGTGTGGGTATCTGTGTTTATATGTGTGCATGTGTGTATGTTTGTGTGTTTATGTGTGTGTGTTTATGTGTGTGTTTGTTTGTGTATGTGTGTGTGTATCTGTGTGTTGGTATGTGTGCGTGAGTGTGTGTGTGTGTGTTTTTGTGTGTACGTGTGTGAATGTGTGTCTGTGTGTGTGTTTGTATTTGGGTGTGTGCGTGTTTATGTGTGTGTGTGTATGTGTTTGTGTGTGTGTCTGTGTGTGGTAATGTGTGTATATGGTAATGTGTGTGTGTTTGTGTGTGTGTATGTTTGTGTTTATGTGTTTCGGTGTGTTTGTGTGTGTGTCTGTGTGTGGTAATGTGTGTATATGTTTATGTGTGTGTGTATGTTTGTGTGTTTATGTGTTTCGGTGTGTATGTGTTTGTGTGTGTCTGTGTGTGTGTCTGTGTTTATGTGTGTGCGTGCGTGTATGTGTGTGTGTCTTTGTCTGTGTGTGGTAATGTGTGTATATGTTTATGTATGTGTGTGTATGTGTGTATGTGTGTGGTAATGTGTGTATATGTTTGTGTGTGTGTGTTTGTGTGTGTATGTGTGTGTTTATGTGTTTCGTGTGTATGTGTTTGTGTGTGTGTCTGTGTGTGTGTCTGTGTTTATGTGTGTGTGTGCGTGTATGTGTGTGTGTATGTGTCTGTCTGTGTGTGGTAATGTGTGTATATGTTTGTGTGTCTGTATGTGTGCGTGTGTGTGTATGTGTGTTTATGTGTGTGTCTGTATGTCTGCATGTGTGTGTGTATCTGTGTGTGTGTGTAGGTGTATGTGTGTGTATGTGTGCGTGAGTGTGTGTGTGTGTTTTTTGTGTGTGAATGTGTGTCTGTGTGTGTTTGTGTGTGTTTGTATTTGGGTGTGTGCGTGTTTATGTGTGTGTGTATGTGTTTGTGTGTGTGTCTGTGTGTGGTAATGTGTGTATATGTTTATGTGTTTGTGTGTCTGTGTGTGTGTCTGTGTGTGTGTCTGTGTTTATGTGTGTGTGTGCGTGTATGTGTGTGTGTCTTTGTCTGTGTGTGGTAATGTGTGTATATGTTTATGTGTGTGTATGTGTGTGGTAATGTGTGTATATGTTTGTGTGTGTGTTTGTGTGTGTATGTGTGTGTGTTTATGTGTTTCGGTGTGTATGTGTTTGTGTGTGTGTCTGTGTTTATGTGTGTGTGTGCGTGTATGTGTGTGTATGTGTCTGTGTCTGTGTGGTAATGTGTGTATATGTTTATGTGTGTCTGTATGTGTGCGTGTGTGTGTATGTGTTTATGTGTGTGTCTGTATGTGTGCATGTGTGTCTGTGTAGGTGTGTGTGTGTATGTGTGCGTGTGTATGTGTGTGTGTTAATGTGTGTGTGTATCTGTGTGTTTATATGTGTGCGTGTGTGTATGTGTGTGTGTTTATGTGTGTGTTTATGTGTGAGTGTATGTGTTTCCGTGTGTATGTGCGTCTGTGTGTTTTTATGTGTGTGTGTATGTGTGTGTCTGTGTGTGGTAATGTGTGTATATGTTTATGTGTGTGTGTATGTGTGTGTGTTTGTGTTTCGTTGTGTATGTGTGTGTGTCTGTGTGTGTGTCTGTGTTTATGTGGGTGTGTGCGTGTATGTGTGTGTGTGTCTGTGTGTGGTAATGTGTGTATATGTTTGTGTGTGTATGCGTGTGTGTGTGTGTTGATATGTGTGTGTGTGTATGTGTGTGTCTTTGTGTGTGTGTCTGTGTGTGTATATGTGTGTGTTTGTGTGTGTGTGTATCTCTGTGTGTGTGTGTGTTTGTGTGCATGTGTGTGCGTGTGTTTATGTGTGCGTGTGTATGTGTTTGTGTGTTTATATGTGTGCGTGTGTATGTGTGTGTGTCTGTATATGTGTGTACGTGTGTGTGTATATGTGTGTATATGTGTGTGTTTATGTGTGTGTATCTCTGTGTGTGTGTGTGTCTTTATGTGTGTGTGTGTGTGTGTGTGTGTCTGTGGGTGTGTGTATCTGTGGGTGTGTGTATCTGTGTGTGTGTCTGTGTGTGTATGTGCGTGTGTTTTAGGGCTGAAACGATTACTCGAGTAACTCGGATAATTCGATTACAAAAAATATTCGGGGCAAATTCTTTGCCTCGAGGCTTCGTTTAATTCATGTCACCAAAGTCAATTTATTTAAAATGTCTCTGCTATCGTATCACTCCTCCTTTGTAGACTGCTGCGCCAGTCTGGGATCACTGTTTCACACGGACAGTTATCAATGACGTACATTTCAAAGATTTGAAGCGGCGCGATTTATTCCACGGTGTGGAAATGGCAGATAATGATGTGGCCGGTGCCAGTGTGCACTGGCAAAGCCAACCTGATGTACCACAACAGTACGTCTTCAATGCTGCAGCACTTAAAGCGAAACTTAAAGCGTGAACTGTACTTCTCTAAGCGGAGACGGAGAATCTACGAGGTAATATACTTTTACGATTGCTAACTGAAATGAAAAGTAACGCCTATTAGAATGTACAGTATTTGTAATTATTTGTAACCTGTGTTATGAGTCGATAGTAACGAGGCATAATGAGCAGCAAGAGAGCAAATGATCTCACTCAAATCGCTCCTTCCTCACGTATACACAGACACACGCACACACTCGGTGTTTCCACATCAGAAACGTCTAGTTCGTTGTTCTACTTTTACCAAAAATCTGATTTAATCTAGAACCGCTGGCATCAATTCCAATATCAGAGAAAGGAAATATTTTACCAGCGTTTACTGAACACTTATGTGTTCGCTAGTTCTATATTTAGCTTATTAATTAGGCTAGTTAAAGGATTAACGTTGTCACTTAGAAAACTCCTGTCTTATAAGCCAATAAGCCAAAGGTTTTACACTTGTTTAAAAAAAATGTTGACTTTAAATAAAAACCTTTTTGTGAGGAATAACAGCAATTGCTTGCTCATTTTAAGAGGCCTTTCATGTTGCGTTACACACTATTGATATAGTTGTATAAAAACAAAAAAGTGTGATTTATCCGATTACTCGATTAATCGATGATATAATCGACAGAATACTCGATTCCAAAAATATTCGATAGTTGCAGCTCTAGTGTGTTTATGTGTGTGTGTATCTGTGTGTGTGTGTGTTTATATGTGTGTGTGTGTCTGTGTGTGTATGTGTGTGTGTCTGAGTGTGTGTTTATGTGTGTGTGTGCGTGTCTTTATGTGTGTGCGTTTATGTGTGTGTGTCTGTGTGTGTTAATGTGTGTATATGTTTAAGTGTGTGTTTATGTGTATGTGTGTGTGTATCTCTGTGTGTTTATGTGTGTGTGTGTGTGTTTATATGTGTGTGTACGTGTGTGTGTCTGTGTGTGGTAATGTGTGCATATGTTTATGTGTGTGTGTTTGTGTGTGTGTGTTAATGTGGGTGTGTTTGTGTCTGTGTATGTCTGTGTCTGTGTGGTAACGTGTGTATAAGTGTATGTGTGTGTTTATATATGTGTGTGTGTGTATGTGTGTGTTTTTGTGTGTATCTGTCTGTATATCTGTGTGTATGTGTGTGTGTATCTGTGTGTGTATCTGTGTGTATGTGTGTTTGTGTCTGTGTATCTGTGTGTGTTTGTGTGTGTGTGTGCGTGTCTGTGTGTGTGTGTGTGTGTTTATATGTGTGGGTCTGTATCTGTGTGTGTGTGTTTATATGTGTGCGTGTGTCTGTGTGTGTGTGTGTGTGTGTGTGTGTGTGTGTGTGTGTGTGTGTGTGTTTATGTGTGCGTGTATGTGTGTGCTTGTGTGTGTGTGCGTGTGTTTGTGTATGTGTGCGTGTGTGTGTATGTGTGTGTTTATGTCTGTGTGTGTTTGTGTGTGTGTATGTGTTTATGTGTGTGTGTGTGTACCTATGTGTGCCTGTGTATGTGTTTATGTGTGTGTGTGTGTCTGTGTGTGTGTTTATGTGTCTGTGTTTATGTGTGTGTATCTGTGTGTGTTTATATGTGTGCCTGTGTATGTGTCTGTGTTTATGTGTGTGTGTGTGTGTGTCTGTGTACGTATGTGTGTGTGTGCATGTGTGTATGTGTGTGTATGTTTATGTGTTTGTGTTTATGTGTTTCGGTGTGTGTCTGTGTGTGTGTCTGTGTGTTTTTATGTGGGTGTGTGTGTGGGTGTGTTTATATGTGTGCGCGTTTGTGTTTGTGCATGTGTGTGTGTCTGTGTGTGGTAATGTGTGTATATGTTTATGTGTGTGTATCTGTGTGTGCTTGTGTACGTGTGTGTCTGTGTGTGTGTTTATTTGTGTGCGTTTATGTGTGTGTTTGTGTGTGTGTGTGTGGGTATCTGTGTTTATATGTGTGCATGTGTGTATGTTTGTGTGTTTATGTGTGTGTGTTTATGTGTGTGTTTGTTTGTGTATGTGTGTGTGTATCTGTGTGTTGGTATGTGTGCGTGAGTGTGTGTGTGTGTGTTTTTGTGTGTACGTGTGTGAATGTGTGTCTGTGTGTGTGTTTGTATTTGGGTGTGTGCGTGTTTATGTGTGTGTGTGTATGTGTTTGTGTGTGTGTCTGTGTGTGGTAATGTGTGTATATGGTAATGTGTGTGTGTTTGTGTGTGTGTATGTTTGTGTTTATGTGTTTCGGTGTGTTTGTGTGTGTGTCTGTGTGTGGTAATGTGTGTATATGTTTATGTGTGTGTGTATGTTTGTGTGTTTATGTGTTTCGGTGTGTATGTGTTTGTGTGTGTCTGTGTGTGTGTCTGTGTTTATGTGTGTGCGTGCGTGTATGTGTGTGTGTCTTTGTCTGTGTGTGGTAATGTGTGTATATGTTTATGTATGTGTGTGTATGTGTGTATGTGTGTGGTAATGTGTGTATATGTTTGTGTGTGTGTGTTTGTGTGTGTATGTGTGTGTGTTTATGTGTTTCGGTGTGTATGTGTTTGTGTGTGTGTCTGTGTGTGTGTCTGTGTTTATGTGTGTGTGTGCGTGTATGTGTGTGTGTATGTGTCTGTCTGTGTGTGGTAATGTGTGTATATGTTTGTGTGTCTGTATGTGTGCGTGTGTGTGTATGTGTGTTTATGTGTGTGTCTGTATGTCTGCATGTGTGTGTGTATCTGTGTGTGTGTGTAGGTGTATGTGTGTGTATGTGTGCGTGAGTGTGTGTGTGTGTTTTTTGTGTGTGAATGTGTGTCTGTGTGTGTTTGTGTGTGTTTGTATTTGGGTGTGTGCGTGTTTATGTGTGTGTGTATGTGTTTGTGTGTGTGTCTGTGTGTGGTAATGTGTGTATATGTTTATGTGTTTGTGTGTCTGTGTGTGTGTCTGTGTGTGTGTCTGTGTTTATGTGTGTGTGTGCGTGTATGTGTGTGTGTCTTTGTCTGTGTGTGGTAATGTGTGTATATGTTTATGTGTGTGGTAATGTGTGTATATGTTTATGTGTGTGTGTATGTGTGTGTGTTTATGTGTTTCGGTGTGTATGTGTTTGTGTGTGTGTCTGTGTTTATGTGTGTGTGTGCGTGTATGTGTGTGTATGTGTCTGTGTCTGTGTGGTAATGTGTGTATATGTTTATGTGTGTCTGTATGTGTGCGTGTGTGTGTATGTGTTTATGTGTGTGTCTGTATGTGTGCATGTGTGTCTGTGTAGGTGTGTGTGTGTATGTGTGTGTCTGTATGTGTGTGTGTTAATGTGTGTGTGTGTATCTGTGTGTTTATATGTGTGCGTGTGTGTATGTGTGTGTGTTTATGTGTGTGTGTTTATGTGTGAGTGTTTATGTGTTTCCGTGTGTATGTGCGTCTGTGTGCGTGTCTGTGTTTTTATGCGTGTGTGTATGTGTGTGTCTGTGTGTGTGTATATGTTTATGTGTGTGTGTATGTGTGTGTGTTTATGTGTTTCGTTGTGTATGTGTGTGTGTCTGTGTTTATGTGGGTGTGTGCGTGTATGTGTGTGTGTCTGTGTGTGGTAATGTGTGTATATGTTTATGTGTGTGTATGCGTGTGTGTGTGTGTTATGTGTGTGTGTTTATGTGTGTGTGTCTGTGTGTTTATCTGTGTGTTTATCTGTGTGTATGTGTGTGTATCTGTGTGTGTATGTGTGTGTATCTGTGTATGTGTCTGTTTATGTGTGTGTGTCTGTGTACCTATGTGTGTGTATGTGTTTGTGTTTGTGTTTCGGTGTGTGTATGTGTCTGTGTGTTTTTATGTGGGTGTGTGTGTGGGTGTGTTTATATGTGTGCGCGTTTGTGTTTGTGCATGTGTGTGTGTCTGTGTGTGGTAATGTGTGTATATGTTTATGTGTGTGTATCTGTGTGTGCTTGTGTACGTGTGTGTCTGTGTGTGTGTTTATGTGTGAGCGTTTGTGTGTGTGTGTGTTTGTGTATGTGTGTGTGTTTATGTGTTTATGTTTGTTTGTGTATGTGTGTGTATGTGTGTATCTGTGTGTTGATATGTGTGTGTTTGTCTGTGTCTGTGTGTGTATATGTGTGTTTAAGTGTGTGTGTTTATGTGTGTGCGTGAATGTGTGTATGTGTCTGTGTGTGGTAATGTGTGTATGTTTATGTGTGTGTGTATGTGTGTGGGTTTATATATGTGTGTGTGTGCGTGTTTATGTGTGTGTGTCTGTGTGTGTGCATGTATGTGTGTGTATGTGTGTGTATGTGTGCGTGTGTGTGTGCATGTGTTTATATGTCTGCGTGTGTGTGTGTGTGTGTGTCGGTGTGTGTATGTATGTATGTGTTTATGTCTGTGCATGTGTGCGTATGTTTGTGTATCTGTGTGTGTGCATGTGTGTGTTTGTATGTGCGTGTGTTTATATGTGCGCGTGTGTGTCTGTGTGTATGTGTGTGTGTTTGTTTGTGTATATTTGTGTGTGTATCTGTGTGTGTATCTGTGTGTGTGTGTATCTGTAGGTGTGTGTTTGTGTGTGTTTATTTGTGTGTGTGTTTATATGTGTGTGTGTTTATGTGTGTGTATGTGTATATGTGTGTGTAGGTGTGTGTGTATGTGTATATGTGTGCCTGTGTGTGTTTGTGTGTGTGTATGAGTGTGTCTCTGTGTGCATATTTATGGGTCTGTTTATGTGTGTGTTTGTGTGTATTTGTGATTGTGTGTGTTTATGTGTGTGGGTTTACGTGTGTGCGCGTGTGTATGATTATGCGTGTGTTTATGTGTGTGTGGCGTGTGTATAGTTTGTCTGTATGTGTATGTGTCTGTGTGTTAATGTGTGTGTATTTTTGTGTGTGTTTGTGTGTGCATGTGTGTGTTTATGTGTGTTTGTGTGTCTCTGTGTATCTTTATGTGTGTGTATGTGTGTGTTTGTGTGTGTTTATGTATGTGTCTGTGGTTGTGTGTATGTGCGTGTTTATGTGTGTGTGTCTGTGTATGTTTGGTTGTGTGTGTCTGTTTAGGTGTGTGTGTGTTTGTATGTGTCTCTGTGTGTGCAGGTGTGTGTGTCTGTGTTTGTGTGTCTGTGTGCATGTGTTTGTGTGTGTGTCTGTATGTGTGCATGTGTGTGTTTATGTGTGTCTGTGTGTATCTGTGTGTGCGTGTGTGTATGAGTTTATGTGTATGTGTGCATGTGTGTGTTTATGTGTATGTGTGTGTGTTTATGTGTGTATGTTTATATGTATGTGTGCGTGTGTGTGTGTGTGTGTGTGTGGATGTGTGTGTGCATGTGTGTTTTAGACTTTTTTCTTGCCAAAATCTGACCTTTCTGTGTTCATTAAATGATCAATCTTTCTTCAGTGAAGCAAATTTATTTTAGTATATTGAGCATAATTTGGGAGGGTTTCAGCTTTCATATGAGACATTTCTAAAACCAATCGATTAATCTAAAGTCAGGTTATAAGCTTTTATTTCTACAAAATGGATAAGAGACGAGACTTTTGTCAGGGACTGTATGTCACAGCGGCGTCACGCTGCACCACAGTCTCTTCCTGTCCCAGAACAGCCGCCATTTTGTGCACAGATCTATGTCATGTGACTAACAGATGCCATTTTGTGCACAGCTCTATGTCATGTGACTAACAGACGCCATTTTGTGCACAGCTCTATGTCATGTGACTAACAGCCGCCATTTTGTGCACAGCTCTGTCATGTGACTAACAGCCGCCATTTTGTGCACAGCTCTATGTCATGTGACTAACAGATGCCATTTTGTGCACAGCTCTATGTCATGTGACTAACAGACGCCATTTTGTGCACAGCTCTATGTCATGTGACTAACAGACGCCATTTTGTAACATGAACTCTGTGTGCAGGGGTCCTGTGTGCAGGGGTCCTGGCAGCAAACAGCTCAACAGGTAAGAACCACTCAGCAACACACTCACACAGAGCAGGAATCTAACCCACAACCTCCTCATTGAGAGGAGTGTGTGTTTGCACAGGTAAATGGGCGGGGCTTCAGTGCACAGGTAAAGGGGCGGGGCTTCACTTTGTCTCTTGTCTGTTCAGAGCCGCTCAGGCTGGTGGGAGGGGCCAGTCGCTGTGCTGGGACTGTGCAGGTGAAACACAGAGGAGAGTGGAGACGGAGGGTGGTGCTGGTGGAGCGCTATGGATTCTGGGACCAGTTGGACACAGCTGGTGTGTGCAGAGACCTGGACTGTGGCTCTGCTGTTTATGGAGAATACAGAGATGATTTTCCACAGAGTTCTGTGTGGTGGGTCTTATCTGACTGTGTGAAGAAGTCTTCAGTGAGAGGATGTGTCTCTGGTTCATCCTCCTCTTCCTTGGGTCTGGAGGTGGCGTGTTCAGGTAAAACTCTGATTTACATTTTGTGTCACATATTTTTACCAGTTGCTCCAGAGGAGTGTAACAAACAAACAAACAAACACACACACACACACACACACACACACACCTGCATTTGTGACCTTGTAAGGACTCTGGGTAGGGCCATCCATTGTGGGGACCCTGCTTTCCTGTCATTATAGAGGGAAAACAGTTACACCTACAGGTTCAGAAAAAAAATCTATTTTAACACAGGCACTTGAAACTAAGGATACACACATCATGAAAACCAAACCAATTTTTGGCAGCATGTTAGGACCTTTGTGCCCGCCCCCCAAGGCGGGGCCAACTCGTGTGTGTGAACCAAGTTAGGACCAACATAACATGGGTTGTGAGTATTAGCCATCCTACCGTTTTACCATGTGAATGCCCCTTCCACCCAACAGCTCCTGTGCCTGTAGACGCTGTAATAGCCCAGACCCACCTCTAGGCGTTTGGACAGATCTACTCTGTGCCGCTCTGGTATATGTGCTTATCCCGGACATGGAAAACACCTCTGTCTGTGAAAAGTGCCATAGAAATACATCTTATACTTTAAAAGGTAGTTTTCTGACCATGGAACTGTGAATTTCACTACTTCCAATAAATATACTATACTGTTGTCTTTTTAAAGTAGATTTATTGTTTCACAACAACAGAACTTGTTTAAAAATAATGCAGTCACATTTTGTCTAGGTGTTTTTGTATTTAGCATTTAGATTACAGAACAGCCAAAGAGCTAAAATGCCAAACATACTGACAAACAAAAACAGAAAGCAGATTTTAACAAGTGTTTTTGGTAAGAGATCCATCTTGTTTCTCACAAAGTACTTAACTGCCCTCCCGTCCCTGTCCCCCAGAGCATCAGGGCAGCTTCTGATGCTCTCCTCACACTCCTCCTTTCCAGGGGTTGTGCCCAGTTTGATGTGCCTTAGGATAAGAGGAAAGGATTAATTTTAATATTACTTACAACAAGGAGACAAATGTAGGAAGCCATGCAATAAAACAAATGAAAACATGCAGTAACACGACAGTAACAACGAGCAGGAACAAACAGTACAGTGTGCAACAATCAGCAAGAACAAGAAAAAGGGAAGGATAAAACAAGACAAAGTATAAATACAACAGAAGCAGCAACAAGATGGAACCCATGTAGTAAGGGGACAACATCTAACATCAGAGATACTATAT
>CM068344.1:51985258-51995258 GCA_034769755.1 Odontamblyopus lacepedii
CTTGGGCCAGCGGGGGGCAGAGGTGCTGTGCAGGGAGCTGGGCTGTGGGGCTCCTTCTCTCCTCCAGGGGGCACTCTCTCCTCTGGGGCAGACGTTCCACTGTGAGGGCCATGAGTCTGCTCTGATGGACTGTCCCCGCTCCGAACCAAGGACCTGCTCCTCTGGAGCCGCTGTCACCCTCACCTGCACAGGTAAAGGGGGGGGGCTTCAGTGCACAGGGAAAGGGGCGGGGCTTTACTCTGTCTCTTGTCTGTTCAGAGCCGCTCAGGCTGGTGGGAGGGGCCAGTCGCTGCGCTGGGACTGTGGAGGTGAAACTCAGAGGAGAGTGGAGACGGGTGTTGTTGGTGGTGCAGTCCTATGGACTTTGGGACCAGTTGGACATAGCTGTTGTGTGCAGAGACCTGGACTGTGGCTCTGCTGTTTATGGAGAACAAAGAGATGGTTTTCCACAGAGTTCTGTGTGGTTCGTCTCACCTGACTGTGTGAAGAAGTCTTCAGTGAGAGGATGTGTCTCTGGTTCATCCTCCTCCTCTTCCTTCGGTCTGGAGGTGGTGTGTTCAGGTAAAACTCTGTGTCTCTCAGATGATTTTTCCAGTACACACACACACACGCACACACACTTCTGTATCACACACACACACACACACACACCCCTCTGTGTCACACACACATAAATCTGCACTACAGCAGTGATGTCACACATGTGTGCGTCCTATTGATTAAAGCTGCAATTGGTTAAAGCGGCAATAAACATGAAAAGTTTGCCTTTTTTAGTGGTGATGAAGAACAGATTAAAGTTGCACAAAAGGAGCTGAAAAAAGTCCTGAGACAGAGTAAACAAAGACACAAGGAGAAGTTTGAAAGATCCGCTGATGACCCGAGCACTAAGTGTCTCTGGGACAGCAGGAAAACTATGACGGGCTGTGGCCCTTGTGAGTCCAGTCCTTCAGACATGAATGTGAAGGAAATGAACAAATACTTTGCTCGATTTGATGAACTTAACTTTGCACATGAGCATCAGAAATAGTTTTCAACACTTGCTGCAAATGGGACTGAATCGTCGTGTCCTGAGATTAGTTTCAGTGTTCGTGATGTCCAACAGCAGCTTAGGTATCTGAAACCTAACAAGGCAGCAGGGCCAGATGGTGTTCATCCCCGTGCCCTTAAAGCCTGTGCTGAGCAACTTGGATCTATTTTACATTTTATTTTTACACTTTCTTTATCAAGTGCTAAAATTCCTGCTATGTGGAAGCAGGGCTCTACGCTAACTTTTTTTTTCAGGAGCACATGTGCCCCTAAGTTAAACATTTTAGGAGCACAGAAAAAAAAATGGGGGCACAAGTAGGTTTTCATTTCGAACGATTATTGCAGTGCAGAACTTGCGCACACCAACTTATTTGAATTAATTTAATTCAAAAAACTAAAGAATTATTATGACTGTACTTTTCCTGCATGATCGCAGTGTTTTTATAAATATATCTTCATTTTATCTGATTAATATTTAGACTTAAAATAAGCCAAACAAACTGTTCTGCACTGAAACACTCTGTGGCCCTTTTTGGACCTTCACCCACAGTTTGAGAACCTCTTCTTTAAGAGAACTTCCACTGGCACTTTACACAAAACTGCTTCAAAGTGAAAAACATAGGTAAGATTTTTAAACCTGTATTTTCAAATTCCTAGGTGAAGTTACATTCTCTTCCTGGTTTTACAGTGTTTTTTAGCCTCTGCACATTTACCAAACTAAACGCACATTGTGACAGAGTTATTTGGCATTTTCTTAGGCAAACTTCAGCCCACATATCGCCTGCTCTGTGCTGTGGGTCTGCTCTGTGCGGACACTGACAGAAAATTAGTATTGGCGTATTTAACGTGAGGCGGAAGGATAGGTAGGGATACCTGCCCTGTGACGCACGTTGGTACACAAGGGTGCGCGCTGTGGACAAGCCGCGCGCTGCGGAGCCTGTGCTGACGCTGTGTGCACAGTGTCTGCGGGCTCCAGTG
Organism: Odontamblyopus lacepedii; assembly: GCA_034769755.1. Classification (NCBI taxonomy): domain Eukaryota; kingdom Metazoa; phylum Chordata; class Actinopteri; order Gobiiformes; family Gobiidae; genus Odontamblyopus; species Odontamblyopus lacepedii. The sequence continues at coordinate 51,987,263 of CM068344.1, forward strand.
CACAGGCCGCAGAGAGACGTCCCGCGTGGTCACGCACACCGGTGCAAGTTTACTGCAGCGGCCGTAAAATATGATCACACTCAGTATTCAGACCTTGAGTCCGTGATAAGACCGAGTCCAAATGCGCTCGAGACAAGACCAAGACAAAGCTCTCGCTTTAGCTGAGAAGGAAGTCCAGCGGCGTGGGAGTGTTTACTGAGTGGTGGGACAGGTGTGGGTCCTGCTGCGGGCGCTCCTCGTTGAAGGGGCGTGGGTGTGTTTTGAGCGGAGTTTGTTCGTATGAGTGATATCAGCGCTGGAGCTCAAATGCGCTGGGGTCAGCGCTCGCGCTGGGAAGCGTCTTGGCGCTTTAGGGGAGATCCAGGCTTGGGCACGATTCTAAAGTCCTAGTGTGAGTTTGCCCCTAATGTTTGATACATTTAGAACGTTTAACTTGTCACGTTACGTCTGTGCGCAGTTCTCCTTACTGTGGCTGCAGAAGCACTCGCACTGGTGCGACTGTTTTATTTTCCTCGTTCGCACGACGAAATATTTACTCGCAAATGCGAGTGAAATGGGCGCACTGTAGAGCCCTGTGTGGAAGACATCTTGTTTGGTGCCAATTCCCAAAAAGTCAAATGTAAGTGGCACCTTGTCTAACCTCAGACCTATTGCACTGACCTCACACATTATGAAATGCTTTGAGACACTGGTTTTAAGTCGGTTGAGGGAACAAGTGGCATTATTTCAGGACCCATTACAATTTGCTTACAGGACCCATTACAATTTGCTTACAGGAAAGGTGTGAGTGTCGATGATGCGTTATTGTATTTGCTCCACACAACGTATCAACACCTGGAAAAAAATGGTAGCTCTGTCCATATTATGTTTTTTGATTTTTCTAGCGCTTTTAATACTATTCAACCACACTTTTTAGCTAATACATTAATGAGTTTTAATCTGCACAACACCACAGTCGCATGGGTTTTAGAAAACCTCTTAAACCGTCCTCAGTGTGTAAGACTTAATGACAGATGTTCGGAAATAATCTTAACAAACACGGGAGCTCCCCAGGGCACAGTCTTATCGCCCTTTTTATTTACCTTGTACACAGCCGGATACAGGCAGAACTTTGATTCTTGTCATATGCAGAAATTTTCAGATGACACTGCTCTTTGGGGCCTCATCTCCAAGGATAATGACCTGGCTTATAGGACTGAAATCAACTCCTTTGTTAGCTGGTGCGACTCCCATTTTTTACTGCTTAATTTGGGCAAAACACAGGAATTAATTATTGATTTCAGAAAGAACAAAAAAGCCATTCTTCCTGTTGTCATTAAAGGGCAGTCTGTTGAGATTGTTGACTCTTCTAAGTCCTTGGGAGTAGAGCTGGGCGGTATGACCAAAAATTGATATCACGGTATTTTTTTAAATTATCACGGTATCACGGTATTTAACGGTATTTTTGTCTTTGGCTAAGTGGAGTGTGATAGAGTTGGTAATATCATTCCAACGTTTGCTTTTCTTGTCATAGACGGTCCCTTTAGACGGAGAATACGAAGATTGCATGAAAGTAAAATCTGCATCTTCTCCCCAATCTCTGCGTAACGTTGGCACTGCAGCACAAAACACTACACAGACGTCCCTGGTAGGCGCGTTTGCTAAAGGGACCGTCTGTGTAGTGTTTTGTGACACGGCTCCCTTTTTCGGAGAGCGGGAGTGCGCGGAGCCGTGCCGAGCGAAAGGTGAAGAGCGGGGCTCGCGCGCAGCGCTCGCTTCGGGCGCGGCTCCACGCACTCCGCTCTCGAAAAGGGAGCCGTGTCACAAAACACTACACAGACGGTCCCTTTAGCAAACGCGCACCACTCAACTCGCTATCCTTACCTGGCTTGTTGGCTTGTTTGGTGTAACACTGAAAAACAGCCCCCACTCAATCTACCGCTGTGCGACGTTCCGCCGCTCTGTGTTGCCGACATATGCGCGCACACACGGTATGGCGGTAAATAAAAAATTCATATCATAAAAATAAAAGTTACCGGTATACCGGTTCAAACGGTATACCGCCCAGCCCTACTTGGGAGTACATTTGGATAGTAAGCTGAACTGGAGGAGGAACAGTGATGCCGTTTTCAAAAAGACTCAGTCTAGACTGTTCTTGAGGAAACTCCGATTTTTTGATGTGAGCAAAAGGCTCTTAAATGTGTTTTATCAGGGGATTGTGGCCAGTGTGTTGTTTTATGGTGTGTTGTGCTGGGGCGGGAGCATCACCACTGCTGACAAGAATCACATAAACAAGCTGATTAAGAAGCCTGGTGCAGTAGTGGGGCTGAACCTGGACTCTGTGGACACTGTTGTGGACAAAAGGATGAGGACTAAACTTCAAACTGTCCTCTCTCTTATGAACCATCCTCTTCACAGCATTTTTAATGAACTTAAAAGCTCCTTTAGTGGGCGAATGGTGATGCCCCGATGTTCTACAGAACGCCTCAGAAATTCATTTATTCCTGCAGCTGTGCACTTTTATAACAAGCACTTTATTTGAGACTGTGTGAATTTCAGAATCTGTATGTTATGACTAGGGAAGTTACAGTTGTTGCTGAGTCCTGTACGTTGTGCCCACTGTCTGTCTTTCATCTGTCTTTGTCCATGTGTTGTAGTTTGTATGTAAGTCCATGGCATTTTAATTTCCTGTAGTGGCCAAAGTAGACTTTTATGTTGATATAAATAGAAATTAATGTATAAATATATAAATAATTTGATTTGAATTTGTAATTTCATAGAAGTACATTTCATGATTAAAAATGATGAATGTTATGTAGGAAAGTTTAAAGAATGAGAATTCATATGTATAGATTACCTATTTTACATAGACTAAAAATGTGTAGGCCTACTGTCGCTTTAAGAAATGCGCAATTTGGTTTCTTTAAAAAGCGTCTCGCGCTGTCTGACTGACTGACTCTCTGATTTAGGACCTTTTTATTTTCATTAGTTGCTAGTGTATTTAATTCATGTGTGTTCGTAATTGTTAAGAAGAAGAGTAAACTTCACTTTGATTTCAAGACGTTTTTTGAGTGGATTTATTACAGTTATAGTACATGGACAATGGCAGTGGAAACAGCAACTTTGGGTCGGAGATTTCATCAGCGTAAGAAATAGCACTTTCTCAAGGTCTCACAAAGAACAAGCCTCTACATTTCCCCTCTGGGGATGAATAAAATAAAGTAAAAGTAAAAATAAATCTATCTATCTATCGGCTCAAAGTGCTGATGTCTCGTGTGTGTCCACAGACTCTGTGCGTCTGGTCTCGGGGTCCGGTCTGGTCTCGGGGTCCGGTCTGTGCTCAGGATCAGTGCAGATCTGGGACGGGTCCTGGACCGGGGTCTGTGACGGGGACTTGGGCCAGCGGGGGGCAGAGGTGCTGTGCAGGGAGCTGGGCTGTGGGGCTCCTTCTCTCCTCCAGGGGGCGCTCTCTCCTCTGGGGCAGACGTTCCACTGTGAGGGCCATGAGTCTGCTCTGATGGACTGTCCCCGCTCCGAACCAAGGACCTGCTCCTCTGGAGCCGCTGTCACCCTCACCTGCACAGGTAAATGGGCGAGGCTTCAGTGTACAGGTAAAGGGGCGGGGCTTTACTCTGTCTCTTGTCTGTTCAGAGCCGCTCAGGCTGGTGGGAGGGGCCAGTCGCTGTGCTGGGACTGTGGAGGTGAAACACAGAGGAGAGTGGAGACGGGTGGTGGTGAGGCCCTTTGGAGACTGGGACCAGTTGGACACAGCTGGTGTGTGCAGAGACCTGGACTGTGGCTCTGCTGTTTATGGAGAACAAAGAGATGGTTTTCCACAGAGTTCTGTGTGGTTGGTCTCACCTGACTGTGTGAAGAAGTCTTCAGTGAGAGGATGTGTCTCTTTTTCATTCTCCTCTTCCTCGGGTCTGGAGGTGGTGTGTTCAGGTAAAACTCTGATTTACATTTTTGTGTCTCTCAGATGATTTTTCTAGTTGCTCCAGAGGAGTGTAACACACACACACACAGACTGACCTGTCCAATCCCGTCTCTCCACAGACCTCCTGAATCGTCCAAACATCTCCGTGTCTGTGTCTGACGGGGCCTCTGAGGTCCGGCCTCAGGGGCTGCGGGTGCAGCTGGGCTCAAAGTTCAGGGTCCAATGCTCCGTGGAGCCACAGTACCCGGGCGGCTCCTTCCGGCTCCTCTCTCCCGCCGAGCCCCCCGCTCAGAACCGCACCCTGCCCGCCGTCAATCACTCCGCCCACTTCCTGTTCTCTGACGCTGGCCACACCCACAAAGGAAACTACACCTGTGTTTACCTCCTGCAGGTGTTCAACCACAGCTTCTCCTCTCAGAGCTCCATCCTCCAGCTCTCCCTGGGAGGTACGTCCACATACAGACTCAGGAGAGGGTCAGTGGAGAGTCTTGGTCCTGGTCCTGGTCCTGGTCCTGGTGCTGGTCTGATCCGGGTTCTTTTGTGTTGCAGAGTCAGACTCAGACCTGATCATCAGAGTCATGGTGATTCTTCTGTTGAAGCTCCTGTACATCCTCCCAATGTACTACTACTACTGCAAGGTCCTGACTATAGACCTGGTTTAGACCTGGTTTAGACCTGGTTTAGACCTGGTTTAGTCCTGGTTTAGTCCTGGTTTAGACCTGGTTTAGACCTGGTTTAGTCCTGGTTTAGACCTGGTTTAGACCTGGTTTAGTCCTGGTTTAGTCCTGGTTTAGACCTGGTTTAGACCTGGTTTAGACCTGGTTTAGACCTGGTTTAGACCTGGTTTAGTCCTGGTTTAGTCCTGGTTTAGACCTGGTTTAGACCTGGTTTAGTCCTGGTTTAGACCTGGTTTAGTCCTGCTTTAGTCCTGGTTTAGACCTGATTTAGTCCTGGTTTAGTCCTGGTTTAAACCTGGTTTAGTCATGTTTAGTCCTGGTTTAGTCCTGGTTTAGACCTGGTTTAGTCCTGGTTTAGTCCTGGTTTAGTCCTGGTTTAGATGTGGTTTAGTCCTGGTTTAGATGTGGTTTAGTCCTGGTTTAGATGTGGTTTAGTCCTGGTTTAGATGTGGTTTAGTCCTGGTTTAGTCCTGGTTTAGACCTGGTTTAGTCAGGTTTAGTCCTGGTTTAGACCTGGTTTAGTCAGGTTTAGTGCTGGTTTAGACCTGGTTTAGTCCTGGTTTAGTCCTGGTTTAGAGCTGGTTTAGTCCTGGTTTAGTCCTGGTTTAGTCCTGGTTTAGACCTGGTTTAGACCTGGTTTAGTCCTGGTTTAGTCCTGGTTTAGTCATGTTTAGTCCTGGTTTAGACCTGGTTTAGAGCTGGTTTAGACCTGGTTTAGACCTGGTTTAGTCCTGGTTTAGTCCTGGTTTAGACCTGGTTTAGACCTGGTTTAGTCCTGCTTTAGTCCTGGTTTAGTCCTGGTTTAGTCCTGGTTTAGTCCTTGTTTTTGTCCTGGTTTAAACCTGGTTTAGTCATGTTTAGTCCTGGTTTAGACCTGGTTTAGTCCTGGTTTAGTCCTGGTTTAGATGTGGTTTAGTCCTGGTTTAGTCCTGGTTTAGACCTGGTTTAGTCCTGGTATAGTCCTGGTTTAGACCTGGTTTAGTCATGTTTAGTCCTGGTTTAGACCTGGTTTAGTCCTGGTTTAGTCCTGGTTTAAACCTGGTTTAGTCATGTTTAGTCCTGGTTTAGACCTGGTTTAGTCCTGGTTTAGATGTGGTTTAGTCCTGGTTTAGACCTGGTTTAGTCCTGGTTTAGACCTGGTTTAGTCATGTTTAGTCCTGGTTTAGACCTGGTTTAGTCCTGGTTTAGTCCTGGTTTAGAGCAGGTTTAGTCCTGGTTTAGTCCTGGTTTAGTCCTGGTTTAGACCTGCTTTAGTCCTGGTTTAGACCTGGTTTAGTCCTGGTTTAGTCCTGGTTTAGACCTGGTTTAGTCCTGGTTTAGTCCTGGTTTAGTCATGTTTAGTCCTGGTTTAGACCTGGTTTAGTTCTGGTTTAGTCCTGGTTTAGTCATGTTTAGTCCTGGTTTAGACCTGGTTTAGTCCTGGTTTAGTCCTGGTTTAGTCCTGGTTTAGTCCTGGTTTAGTCCTGGTTTAGTCATGTTTAGACCTGATTTAGTCCTGGTTTAGACCTGGTTTAGTCCCGGTTTCTGACCTGTTGTTGTGCTGTGTTCTGTTGTTTCAGGTCAGGGCCAGAGGCGGCGCTAGAGAGAGGCCCCGGCTGAGACTGAGACCTGTTCAGATCTGAGTTGGTTCAGTTTCAGATACTTCAGAAGCATCATTAGCATCATTAGCATATTAGCGTCATTAGTATCATTAGCATCATTAGCATTTTTTGTACACATGCATCCCGAATCTCGAACTTCCGGTCATCATGTAATGTTTGCTGCAAAGGTCCTCCGAAAAAGTGAGCATCAAACCTCCATGTTTGATTTCCCAGTGGAAGCGTCTGTTGTCAAAGCCGATCTTTTCAGGCCTTTTGAACCACATCGCTTTTGTTTCTGGTTCTGATGTTGTCATATTTTTGTTAGGGGATTCGGACATCGTAATCGTGCGGTTGTTGGACGTCCCAACAGCGGAAAACGGCTCGAGAAATGGGCTTCGGAAGTTTGCGAACTCCATAACTGCAAAAGGGAATCAGATCTGTGTGACTGCAAACCTCCGTTCAGACTGTTTCCCTTCCCGACGGAACTGAAAAATAGTGAAAAGCGAAGGCGACGGGCAGGACTGACACACAGGAAGGACGACTGCCTAAGAAATCATCCCGAGTTTGCAGCAAACATTTGTATGCGGAGCTCCAGCAAAGCAAAATCCCGATCCCTCACTCCATCTTGGTTACGAATTTTCGACTCTTGCTTTAGCAAACAGTTCCTGCACATTTGGTTCTATTTTGATGCCCGAGGCAGCAAATACCCGAGCAACAAGTTGGTTCTTCGCCTGAGTCTGAAGGCGAAGAACCAACATTCATGAGCGTCGCTTAAGTTTGGACCTGGAAAGTCGATGCTCTGAAAAATTACCTCAGAAAAAGAAACTTGAAAGTTACCGGTGGAAAAGACGAACTTGCGGCCTCGAGGTAGACATCAAAATAGAACCAAATGCACAGGAACTGTTTGCTAAAGCAAGAGTTGAACATTCGTAACCAAGGTGGAGTGAGGGATCGGGATTTTGCTTTGCTGGAGCTCCGCATACAGATGTTCGCTGCAAACTCGGGATGATTTGTTAGACAGCCAAAGGTTTCCTTTGTCGTCCTTCCTGTGTGTCAGTCCTGCCCGTCGCCTTCGCTTTTCACTATTTTTCAGTTCCGTCGGGAAGGGAAACAGTCTGAACGGAGGTTTGCAGTCACACAGATCTGATTCCCTTTTGCAGTCATGGAGTTTGCAAACTTCCAAAGCCCATTTCTCGAGCCGTTTTCTGCTGTTGGGACGTCCAACAACCGCACGATTACGATGTCTGAATCCCCTAACGAAAATATGACAACATCAGAACCAGAAACAAAAGCGATGTGGTTCAAAAGGCCTGAAAAGATCGGCTTTGACAACAGACGCTTCCACTGGGAAATCAAACATGGAGGTTTGATGCTCACTTTTTCGGAGGACCTTTGCAGCAAACATTACATGATGACCGGAAGTTTCGGGATGCTTTATTAGCCGTGTCCCAATCGACGGTTATCACGACGGCAGGAAGTGCCGTGATGTTGAGCAGCTTCCAGTCGATGCTTTTCTCCGGCAAAATCCCTGTAGAAAAGTGTCTTATTAAGTGTCATATTTTTAACCAGCTTCATAAATCTGCCCCAACACCAAATCTTCATCCAACAAAGTCGATAAAGAACAGATTCTGTCCATGAAGAATTTATCCACAACGATCAAGGGAAGAAAGACGAAAACTTAAAGGAAACAACGACGAGCATCAGTGAAACATAAATAACTCGTTCACTCAGACTGATTCTGGAATAAAAATTAAAAATGGATTTAGTGATGTTGACATCAGCACAGACTGAGAGATTTGTGCCGTTTAAATGCTGCAGATGTT
>CM068344.1:52000258-52020258 GCA_034769755.1 Odontamblyopus lacepedii
TTCAACACTCAGCCTCACACAGGCTCCTCTCAGATCAGCACTAAGAACTGTCCTTTAATCCAGACTCACACTGAGCGGCCAAAAAACAACACAATCTCAGTGTTGTGCAGGTGGATCTGAGGCTGCGGCTGTAAACAAACGCACATGGTGATGCGTTCAGGGGCGGGACGGACACAGACACATGACTCCTCAGATAAACCCTGATGCAGCGTATACACATATCAGGACATTTATCTGTCTGTAAATTGGATTAAATAGGCAGAATATAGAGTCTGAGCTTTATAATGAGGTAAAACATGTCCACGTGGAATATCGATCCAGATCGGCAAGATTTTGGCCATTATATTTCCAAGAGTCTATATCGGCCGATAATATCGAACAGCCGATATATATCGTCTGGCCCTATTGTTGATTCTATTGTATTTGGTTTTATCACAGCACTGCCCTGTCTTATTTACTTATGGCTCATTTTTATTTTTATATTTCTCTTTATTTATCTCGATTGCTCTTTCCAGTCAGTGCTCTCTCTGCTTTCTAATTAGCAGCTGTGTTAATATCTTTTGTTCAGAGATTGGACATTCCATGGTTGAAATCATCCAAATGATTCCAGTGAAGATGTGTGGAGTAAAAAACACAGTGGAGCACTTCCTGTATTACCACATGACATCACAAGGTGGAACAGAGTGTTTTCCATTTGAGAGAAGAACACAGAATAAATTTGCCGGGTTTGTGTGAAAGTCACAGCTGAACTTTGAGGGGAGAAGAGACTCAGGGGCAGTGTGTTTGTCAGCCTGGCTACAGTGCTGAACACAAATCTGGGGTTGCTTTTGTTTACTTCTATTAGGTTTGAATAGTATCTGGTTTGTGCTTTTGGCAGAGCGGCCTTATAAGAGAGCAGGCAGAGCTTCCATGCCTTCAGAGACTGCTCGGAGCGCGAGCGGCACCAGAGCAGTCATTAGTGTCTGTGGTGTATTTATACTTCACTAATGACAGTGGTTTAGTCCTGGTTTAGTCCTGGTTTAGTCCTGATTCAATCCTGGTCCAGTCCTGGTTTAGTCCTGGTTCAGTCCTGGTTTAATTCGGGTTTAGGAGCTGTGATTTCCAAACTTTCAATAGTTCTGTGTCCCAAAGACCCTGTGTGTAATATAAATGTGAAGTGGGTGGAAGCAGTGGGGGTCGATTAATATTCCCTCTGATTCATGTTCATTACACAAAATGAGCCAAGGCCAATTAATCACAGGGTGAAAAAATAATTATTTGTATCATTTTTCTGATACTAAAAACTGAAAACGGGTCCCACAGACCTGAAGACCTTTCAAGGGTTAAATAAAGTACAGTTAGGTACTACAAAAATAAAGCTTTAAACTCATTACTAAATGGATAATAATTGTGCTCTGCTCCAAACTTTCCTGCTCCTTGTTGCATTTCACAGGCCTGTTCTCAGATGTGTGTGAGGCGCTGGTGGTGATTTGTCCATAATAAGTCCTTATGTCATTATTTTTAATTACAGAGCCAAACACAGTCCCCAAAGAGCTGGAGCTCAACCTTATTATTTTATTCAGTTTGTGTTTGCATGAATAGGTAATATTGAATTAAGGAGCTAATGAGAAGGCCCCACACTGGCTTTGAGTGTGTGACGGGTCCTCACAGCGTCTCTACTTGAGTTTGAACCAAGAGTGAAGAACATGTTTAAGAATGAACTGTGAGCCCTGGATATAATCTCCCTGGCATCATTCACTCGGACTGTATTCATTTTTAAAACACAAATCACGTTCACACAGGTTTTATAAACAGAGACAGAGATTCTGAGCGTCTAACAGTTTCTAATAGCAGATCATTTGAGGACAGCGTTCTCACAGATGGACCTGAAGCGCAGGTTCTGGAGGTGAAACTGAGCTGAGACAGTGGCTGCTTCCCCAGTGCCGTTAGTGCAGATGCAGAACCTTCCAAGAACCTTCTAGTTGTCGTAAATTTGCAACTTACACACATTTCTATACATTTTTTGCTATAATCAAATTAATGAACTTATCTTAATTTACCATTTACTAAAAACACACATATACATATTTATATACATCTCTATAAATTCAGACGTTAAAGGGTTGAATATAAAGATGAGATGGAGATGATCTGAGCTGAATGTTGCTCTGTAGGAGGCGCAGTGACAAACACAGAAGCCTTTTTACTGAGAATAATGAACGACTGATTTGACTGTCGATGTGTGAAGTGAAATGTAAACAGATGAATAAAGATCATATTGTGCAGTGGCTCCATCAGGTTTTACAGCACATCCAAATGCTCGGGTTACACTATTTACACTACATGATTATTATCATAATTTTTTCATACCTAATATCACAAATTGTCAGACCAGAATTGTCTGACCTTCATCAATAATATATTATTGAATTATTGAAGAATGTTCTGAATGTGAGGCGGCAACACTCAGGCCTCACAGCAAGAAGGTTGCGGGTTTGATCCCCGGGTCGCCTGGGCCTTTCTGTGTGAAGTTTGCATGTTCTCCCCGTGTCTGGATGGGTTTCCTCCGGGCTCCGGTTTCCCCCATCAGCCCAAAACCTGCAGCACCTGAAATAACATAAGGACCATGACATCCTCCTCCTGTGGCTCCACCTGCAGAGGGATTCAGGGGGTCAGAGGATTGGGCAGATGCCCCCGTGACCCAGCTGGATTAAGCGGGAGAAGATGGATGTTCTGAAAGTGTTGAAGAATATTAGTATAATATCAATGTATTCATTCAACCTGAACGTTTCACTACATTCATAAATGTGTGTTTAAATTAAAAATATCGATGCCTCTTCTTGCGGCTGCCAAACAATCTGCCATCTTTGGCTAAATCAGCTCCATCCAAATACAGTATTCTGGGCAGCAGAATGGGTAAGTGAGGCTGTTGTAAAACAGTGAGATGATGTGTGCAGGTCAGTTTGTTTGTTCCCATGGCGACGGGAGCTGTGTTTATGCCCAAGGGCCTCAGTGTTATCGCTCCCCGAAGAGAGAGGCAGGAGCCAGAGGTGAGAACAGCACCGCCAACTCTGTGATGGTATAATGTCATTTCAGGCCATTCGACCAAGATGGACACAATATCCAGGCTTCTTCATAAGTGCAGAACTTAAAGCTGCACTTACACGGGCACAGCAGACTTTCACTGGATGTGGATTTATTATGCACAACACTTTGACTTTGAGAAACTCACTGTGCGCTGGAGACTGGATGTGTTTTCAGGTGGACATAAGCTTCACGCTGTTTCTTCAGCTCTTCTGTTTCACCAGTAAGTGGCATCTGTGCCATTGTTAACCTGTTAACACCCGCCTAATTTGGTCTGTGCACAACAGTAACACAAACCCAAGTGCCAAAGCTTATTAAAAGAAAATCTGAGACCCACAGGCTTGTGTGACACATCATTTTAAAGCTTAGACCTTCTAGTTTCTGTAGATCTGCATATGAAGACTGTGAGTGCAGCTCACTTACAGCACAGACATTCAAACATGTCTAAAAATTTAATTTTTTTGCCTCGGGAAAAAAATACAAAATATTAAAGGCTGTAACTTGGGCAAACTTCATCCTAGACATTTGTGGCTCACTACACTCACTGCTGAAGCTGTGGCAACAACTGTGTAAAGTTTCAGACTCTGGGCCTCAGGGTTTGGTGCTGTGACCCTTTGTGTAAAAATATGTCAAGTGTCCAAACATGGACCAGATGTTCCAAACTGTGATAAGATGTAATGTGTAATAAATAAATCATCTTCTGAACTTTAGGCAGGTTTTCTTCAGATAAAAAACTAAAACAAGCCAAAACATTTCTCTCCAGAGCCTCTGGTGCCTCCACCAGTGTCTGTGCGTAAGAGCAGGTCAGAGGCTGTCCTCAGGCCGCTGCACGCTGAGCTCCTCTCTCACTACAGCACCTCTGCCCCACATGGGGCCCACCGCCGAAATCGTCTTTTCATAGGCTACTCAGATCTGTCAATCATTTCCTGAAAGAACCAATGACTGAAGAGCTTTTGCCATGGAACTGTCCCTCGGTCATGCGCAATACGCCGCTAACTGGACGCATTCCTTTTGTTCCCCGAGCTGTAGCGCGGCGCCCCGTAGCCGGACCGAAGCCTGGATACACTTGTTTTGTAGCAAAGAGTGTGGAGAAAACAAACATACCCCACACCGCTACATACCCCACACCGCTAACGGGAGCTAAGCGTTTAGCTATGCTAAGGACCAAGAGCAAGAGAAGTAGAGAGATGTGTCACTCATCCATTCAGACAAACTCGGACTTTCTGGATAATTTCTCCACATAGAATTATTTTATGGAAAAAACAACTGGATCTTCTTTTTCTGTGGACTGTTACGGACTAATTGAGCACAGCTGTTCCTGGACTGGACCCGTTTCGGACCGACAGAACCGGCTCAAAGGTAAGAAATGCGCAAATATGTTTTGAATATTTTCGGGAATTATAAGTTATGGCTCTTTGGGCTGTGTGGCATAAAATGAATGATATGGTTGTTTTACTGAGGAACTTTCAAACGATGTACAGCAGGTCAAGAGTGGAAAAATAAGTACGGTGAATATCTGGCTTGACTTCTTAATGTTGTGTAATCGCCCGCCGGCGGGCGGGTGGGTGGCAAGTAACAGTTACATGGTTCACACTATTCACGTGTTGTTATGTGTGTGGCACTGTTAGTTTGCTGCTGGTCACTAACACTGGGGACTAGCTCCGCCCACTGCAAACCCTAACTCTACCCTAACCCAGGTCCCACCTGTCTGGAAGATGGTACCTCCAGGACCTGCAGATCACTTTACACATGGAAACACTCAGGGCCCATGCTCTTCTTTACAGGACCTGGAAGCGAGCCTGGCGGGGGGAGCGTTACCTACTTGTCTTCAGAGCGATGCCATTGCCTTGTCTGGAATGTTCCACAGTATTACATTTATATATCCGTGGAAACAAGCAGGAGATGTCAACAGGCCAAGTTACAGGTCAGATGTGTGGACAAATTAAGCAAGAAAATATGCTTTTGAAAGTATTTTATATGAATTATGTGTAATTTCATAAAAGGCATAAAGTGAAATAGTCCAGGCAAAGCTATACATCCTCCAGCCTCGAATACAGTCCGGAAAAGGGTCATTCAGCCAAGACTTAAGTCAAATACATCTTTAAATGGGTTAAAACAGTAACTGCTTGCATTAAGTTAGTTGTGAGCAAAGATTTGGCATTAAGTCATTGTTTTGATCAGTCATGTTCAGTAAAGAGCCGTGTGCAAAGTTGTTAAATACATTCATACCTAAGGGTTTGTTGCATAAAGAATAAAGCATTTGTCTCCAAACTTTTCAGAGTTTTAGAATTTGCTCTTGAAGTGGCTTTTCACTATCAGTATAAGGGAGAAACATGTTCACTGTCAACTGTTGGTCCAGAGTATAAATATCAGCCATTATATTGTTTGTCGTGCTGGACTTGTAATACCTGTTTTTTTATTGACAGGGACTTGAGAAGAAAAAGCCTCTGGAATCTGCTTGTTGAGATAGAAGCTCATATCCAGTCCAAACTCCACACATCTATAATGCATGACAGGCTCCAGTGCGTTTCACGTGCAGGACTCACCCTGTCAGCGCTGACTGACCCTAATATTCCTCTGCCCACACTGTAGATCCCTCCGCCAACGTACACTGGGGACTATATGACAGACCGAGATACACATGATCCTGGACGTGTCTCCCATGGGACATTTCTGTTTCCATGGGACATTTCAGTCTTCGCCCTGAAGTCCTGTCAGTCTGAATCTGTCCAACATCTGCAGTGAACCCGGACACCGCAGTCTGGGGATTACAGGCTGTTTCTGCTGCTCTACGGGGCAGGGACTATAGACTGTATAACAAGTGACTGAGGGAGACACTGTTCGGATGCAACTGAAGCTTATCGAGGCCAGCAGTTACAGCGGCTATTCTGAAACCAGGGACCATATATGGAAATCCAAGCACAAACCGAAGAGCCAGTCAGGAGGGAAAATGTTTTGAAATGAGCAACAAAACTGTCAATCATGAAGACTATAAGAAAATGGCTTATATTTGACAAAATGTTGTAAACTCAAGATGTCTTTTCATTTATTTATTAGTTTTTCTTTTATTTTCATACCATATACAGGCTTGTTTTCCATAGATCTGACCGTTAACCTGCCTCTATTGTGATTACGAAGTTTATTTCCAGACTGTAGAATAATCAAAGCAAAACAGTAACATCTCCATGGAGACAGGTGGCAGACTCCAGCAGAAAAGTGACACAGTGCAGCTTTAACAGGCGTCTGAGGCTATAGTGAATGGCACAGCTGCTGTTGGAGCCACCACCCGAACAACGGCAGAGTCATTAGCACCGTCCTGGGTACGACATCCCACCAAAGCCAAATCCTCCAGTGATACAATGTGAGACTGTGATGAATGCTCACCTGGAAATGTGCAGAAGCCTCTCGGGCTTAACTTGTCTGAATGTTTTATTGGCTGTGGAGGCTTCGTCAGGTCAAGTGGTGAAAGAAGTGTGAGACTGAGACCGGGTCATTGGGATTCAAGAGGCGAGTTTGATAAATGGTAATGGTAATAAAGTGGCGGGTGAACAAGATTTATCTGTCTGGGTTTCTGTGGCCCGAGTGCAGCCAGCGCCGTGCCCTCCGGTAAATGCTCTCTTTTCTCTTGTTTCTTCAGTGTGTAACAGTTGCACAGCATGACTGCAAGAATGAACAACCAGCAGGGATCTGAGAGTCCCTCAGGACCCACCATGTCAGCCAGAGAGAACCAAGATGGAGTAAGCTTTTGTTTGGAGCTGTGTGCTGCACTTCATCAAATACAGAGGCTCTGATTGTTCTGTGGCCCATTAGCACCGAAGCACTCACAGGTACAGAGCAAATAGGAGGGATCTGCCTCTGTGAGTCTGGGGCATTCAGCTGTTCTCAGGACTTCTGCCATTGAAGATTGTGCAACTGATATATCTGTGTGTGTGTGTGTGTGTGTGTGTGTGTGTGTGTGTGTGTGTGTGTGTGTGTGTGTATATATATATATATATATATATATATATATATATATATATATAGATAGATAGATAGATAGATAGATAGATCTATCTATCTATCTATATAGATAGGTAGATATAGATATAGATGTAGATGTAGATGTAGATGGAGATGTAGATGTAGATATAGATGTAGATGTAGATGTAGATGTAGATGGAGATGTAGATATAGATGTAGATGTAGATGTAGATGTAGATGTAGATGTAGATATAGATGTAGATGTAGATGTAGATGTAGATGTAGATGTAGATGTAGATGTAGATATAGATGTAGATGTAGATATAGATATAGATGTAGATGTAGATGTAGATATAGATGTAGATGTAGATGTAGATGTAGATGGAGATGTAGATATAGATGTAGATGTAGATGTAGATGTAGATGTAGATATAGATGTAGATGTAGATGTAGATGTAGATGTAGATGGAGATGTAGATGGAGATGTAGATGTAGATGTAGATGTAGATGTAGATGTAGATGTAGATGTAGATGTAGATGTAGATGTAGATGTAGATGGAGATGTAGATGGAGATGTAGATGTAGATATAGATGTAGATATAGATGTAGATGTAGATGTAGATGTAGATATAGATGTAGATGTAGATGTAGATGTAGATGTAGATGTAGATGTAGATGTAGATGTAGATGTAGATGTAGATGTAGATATAGATGTAGATGTAGATGTAGATGTAGATGTAGATGTAGATGTAGATATAGATGTAGATATAGATGTAGATATAGATGTAGATGTAGATGTAGATGTAGATGTAGATGTAGATGTAGATATAGATGTAGATATAGATGTAGATGTAGATGTAGATGTAGATGTAGATGTAGATGTAGATGTAGATGTAGATGTAGATATAGATGTAGATATAGATGTAGATGTAGATGTAGATGTAGATGTAGATATAGATGTAGATGTAGATGTAGATGTAGATGTAGATGTAGATATAGATGTAGATGTAGATGTAGATGTAGATGTAGATGTATAAGGCCCATAGCTGCGCAGAGCCAGACATCAGCAGTGGTACAATTACATGACCGGGAAAAATCAGATAATAAAATAAGAGTTGTTTTTTACATTTTAGTTGTTTTTTTTAAAAGATGTATTGTGTAACTTTTTGGTTGGGAGTCCATCACCTGTTGTTTCTATGGATATGTAACTTCTCTGCCTGGAATGTTCCACAGTATGGCATTAAACAACTCTACCTTACATTTATTCAATTACAGGTGGTTTTATAGCCCAAATGCGTTTGAGCAGGGGTGCTTCTTCACAGATCTGACCTATAACTTGGCCTGGTTTGGTCTCCATGAAGACAGAAATGTTTAATGCCAAACTGTGAAACACTGCAGACAAAACTATCACATCTCCATGAAGAAAAACATTTGAAGGACCCTGCTGTGGATTTTTAAATCTGAGAAGAATAAAACTGGAGAAAAGTTGTCTTAAATCAAAGAGTCTGGATTTATTAAAGCACTTGTGCCACAATTACAGAGAAAATGAAGAAAACAAAACCTTCTGTCCCTCACGTGAGCTCCGTCTCTCCCTGATCTGAACGGCAAACAAAAAAACAGGCTCTTCTACAGTCGACAAACGCCATGATATCAACATGAGTAAAACATACGACAGGACTGATCCAAACAGTTCTCAACAGGAGACGACTTCTCTGGGTCAACAAGGATCCCAATAATTCTAAATGATGAGAATGAATAGAACGTGTTGTTTTAACCATGATGGATAAAGACAGAACAGAGTGACGTGCCCTGAAGTCGCCCAGAAGCAACAGGTCACAGCACTGCAGTGACCAGGAAAACACAGATGCTTCAGCAGTTGTGAGTTACTAGTCTAAACCCAAACAATACACTCTTAACAAAGTAAGAAATGTACTTTTTACAAGCTTGTCTTTCCTTAGGATATGATGTTTTTTTCTGTGTTTAAACATTAACTTCAGTTTGCAGATCAGATACATCCAGGCTGGTTATTAGAGCATTTTAAAGTGTAATTTCTTGGCCCACTGCTTTAGACGTCTTCTGGAGTAAAATGATTTGGCTATTTGGCGATCCGTCTCTAGAAAGTTGGGCAAAGATAATCAGGAAAGTTTAATATAAATGTACTGCATATATTTTAAGAAAGAGTGCTTATCCTCATATTTCGAAGGTAGTTCCTGTCCTGTAAGTTAAAGTACCTCTTAGATCCCACTATTGACCACTGACTCCATGTCACTTTCTTATGGTGACTTCCAGCTGACCCTGTTCGTTCTGCATTCCTCCTGTGGTTCTCTCCGATTCAAGATAACGTAAATAAGAGACAGACTGGGATACAGATGAGCGTTCCTAGAGGGCTGCTGCCTTCACTGACCTTCGTAAATCATATTCACTCTAATGAAGTGCTGCGGGGGCTTCATACATGAGAGAGAGAGCACCTCGAGGAACATTACACGGTCTGAATGTGAACGCCACACCAGAATGATAGATGCCTTTTGTCCAATTACAAGACAGACAACGCGTGGGATTAACAGACCTGTGATCGCTTTGTTTGCCGTGGACTCCTGGAAGAATCATTTCCACACGTTTGTTACAGACTTTTTAAACGAAAGAACAAAATTAAGATCAAGACATGAGATAAATCGCTTTCTACTGTTCTGGAATCTGTCTTAAGGCGAGTTTCTTTGATATTAATTATGTCACCAGTGTGTTGTACTCTGTCAGTCATTATGGAACAGCGGGTCCCAGGGCTCACTGCATCCATCACTCTCAATGTGCTTTCTATTACATGTATTGTAATTATATGTAGAGTTATTGCAGTCGGGATGAAAGCTCCGACTCGGAATATGTTTTAAGGCCTTTTGATCCGTGTCTGGGAATTTTTAAAATGTAATTAATAAACCCTTCGTGCACAACACTGAGGCATCAATATGAGTGCGTGTCAGAGAACAGTGGTGTTGTGCGCTTTATAATGTGAAGATAAATGGTTTCCTCAGAAATTCAAATATTCTTGTTGATCAGAGGACATGAGTCATGATGTCAGGAAAGTTGCTCATGAGAAGCACAAAAAGCACCTGAAACTGGAGAAGAAGTAGGATAAGTTTGTTGGGGTGAGACATGGAGAAAATTTCAATTTAAAATTAAAGTGTATTAATAATAACTGCAATAACAACTAATGATCTTCAGTTTGAGAGAGAGAAATAGGGACAGAGAGATAAGACAGAGAGAGAGAAGTCTGGGGAAAGAGAGAATATATATATATATATATATATATACAGAGAGAGAATAGATGAGAATAGTAATAAAGTGTCAACCTGACAACAGCCTGAAGCCAGTACATCCAAAAAGTCTTAATTTCTTTGCAAAGAAAGAAAAAAAGATTTGTATAAACTTATGTAAACTCCACAGTGGCTCATGCATCACAAAATAATATAATAACAAAGAGCAAAGAATAAGTAAAAAACTACAGAAATATAGTAATACAAATATATCTGGGCTGTTGAAAAGGTGATGACAGAGATGAGATAATAACAAAGAAATCATTTAAAACATCATTTCTGGCAGGGCAGAGGGTTATTCATGACCAGGGCTGTCAAACGATTCATTTTTAAAATCTCGATTAAGATCAGAAATTCCATAGTTAATCGTGATTAATCGCATATTGATTTACATGTTTAAAATGGTGTTATTTTGCATTTGAAGACAGTTTTAAAGCCATAATGTAAAACAATTCGTCCCCATTTAGTCATGGTGGTGGCGGCACGGTGGCTGAGTGGCAACACTCAGGCCTCACAGCAAGAAGGTTGCGGGTTTGATCCCCGGGTCGCCCGGGCCTTTCTGTGTGGAGTTTGCATGTTCTCCCTGTGTCTGGATGGGTTTCTTCCGGGTGCTCCGGTTTCCCCCATCAACCCAAAACCTGCAGCACCTGAACTAACATCAAGGACCATGACGTCCTCCTCCTGTGGCTCCACCTGCAGAGGGGTTCATAGGGGGGGTCAGGTGTCAGTATTGGGCAGCAAACTGCCCCCACGACCCAGCTGGATTAAGCGGGAGAAGATGGATGGATGGACAAAAGGCTGGTGAACTTTAATCGCAAATAATAATACAAAAATCGTGTTATGGATTGTATTAATCTAGTCACGATTAACGTGTTAACGCTGACAGACCTAATTATGACATTAGGGAGAGTAGTTGTACAGTTGTATGGAGTATGAAGTAGCAAAAGGTACAAAATCTGTCCAAATTTTGCCCGCACCACATTTCTTTGAGCTGAGGTCATGTTGTAGCTTCATGTTGTGTTGGCGTATGTAAAACTCATCTTGTTTATCAGATTATTCATTTCCAAACAGCTGATCATTGCAATAAGATACATGTCGGAAAATATCTAAGGAGTTGTTCTGCATCTGCAGCTCAAGGCGAAAAACAAACTCCACAGATGTAGTTTGTTCTCTTCAAATCTGACTTTCTCTCGTTGTGCTGTGTGACACCAGTAAAAACCCCGGTTTACACGTCTATTCTTTTTTACACAAAACAAAACAACACGTGTGACAAAGTAAACATGATCTAACCCCCTACATCTACATCGTCAACATTAATTACAGAAAGCGGTTCATTAATATTCGCCCTTGCTCCCATGCTAACCACACACCACCTGTTCCACTCACAGAGATCACATTAGGGCTGAAGATGGGACCAGGGAGGAGGCAGCCATTTTAGTTTTGGCAGATGCTCCGAACAGAACAGACTGTGTTAATCCTGGCCGTCTGACTGCATTTAAATGGTCATCTATCACTTTGAGCCTTATGGTATGTGAAACGGGAGGGTCCAGTGCTGTGGGATATAGCTCACGGATCACACTGTAAAATAACACCAGACAATACACAAGATGGTGGAAAGTGAAACTGGTTTGTAGCTGAAATTGAAAAATGTGGCAAAAGAGGCTGTAGCAAAAATGCACTTTTCCAATAGACGCTCCAAGTCTTTATGCCGATGTCATTGCATTGCCTGGTGTTTAGTTTCAGTTCTTTCATTTATTTATGTTTTCCTGCTAAAATACCTTGAAACCTCAGGGTGAGCTGGACGCCTCTGCAAAGATGTAACTTGTAACATGACCTGCTTTTCTTCAAGGAGATAAACCGTTGTTCCTTTATTAAAAAGGCTAAAAAAGTTATTAGGCAAAGCAAGTTTATTTGTACAGCACAGAGTAATTAAAAGTGCTTTACAGAATAATAAATACATTAAAATCACAACACAAACAAACCAAAACATAAATAATCATCATAAAATTAAATTAAAGGGATGTTAAATGAGAGAGAATGAAAGAGAAATGTGCAGAATGAAAATGTGCTTATTATAACCAGACACATTAATCACCCGTCATCACGAAAGATTTTGTTGTTTAAAAACAGAAAATAAAGCCCAATATCACCACTGTGCAAGTCTACTCTAATTAAAACTCCTATATTACGCAAAAGTGACTCTTTAGCCATGTTAAAATGCTGTTACGTCTTCACAAACCCACTTGGACTTGTGTTTGGTGTTTTGTTTCATTCACACTCTCCAAAGCTCCAAATGCTTCTGATGCTCTGAGGTGTTTGCACGATGGGGAAACATTAGAACAGATAAAAAATACCACAATAAGCAGTCGGTCCTGATGTGAAACATTCCGGGCCAAACAGGAACATTTCCATAGAGACGAGCAGGTGAGGGACCCTCCAACAAAAAAGTTACACATTGCAGTGCTTAGGTAAGAAAAAAAAAAGTTTGGCATCAGAAACTTTTTTTAAAACACATTTTTAAATGAGTTGAAAGTACTGAAAGACGAGCTGTGTGAAGTCGCCCCATCAAACCAAACCTACACAAAAACTGTCACTCGTTTGTGCTGCAAAAAGTTTCATTTGTGCTTCTTTAGTTTTGGAGAAATTGATCATTCTTTTACAGGTCAAATTGGGATCAGTCCCACAGGAAGCTTCAAAATGCACTAAAACGTCCAAAATGGAGTCAGTCGTTTGTGCTTCGTTTGTGCGATTCTGGTTCTTCAGATATTCACAGTTTTATTTTCGGTCGATGACGTCGTCCAGAACCTCAGAATGTGAAACAGCCTCAAAACAGGAAGAAAATGATAGAAAACGTTTGTATTTGGTTTGTGCTGTTTTGTGCTGTGACAGTTTCATTTGTGTGAGTTTATTTCTTAAATTATTCATTATTATTTCTAAGGTAATAAGACGTCATTTCCGCTCAGCTGACGGCGACAACTTTAGCAAAACTAGTGGCGATAAATGATCTGAGGCTGTGGAAAAGTCTGTGTTATTATATAAAATATGAATCAAAAGCATTACCCACAGCCAAAAGAACGAGAGCGCGGATACAAGCGGCTGAAATGAGTTTCCTCTGCAGAGTGGTGCTCCCTTAGAGATAGGGGGAGGAGCTTGGTCACATGGGAGAGGCTCGGAGTAGAGTCGCTGCTCCTCCACGTCGAAAGGAGCAGCTGAGGGGAGGGCATCTGGTCCGGATGCCTCCTGGACGCCTCCCTCGGGAGGTGTTCTGGGGAAGACCCAGGACACGCTGGAGGGACTATGTCTCTGAGCCTGGGAACACCTCAGGGTCCAGAAGGAGCTGGAGGAAGTGGCTGGGGAGAAGGAAGCTTGGGAGCCCCTCAGACTGATGCCCTCGAGACCCGGCCCCGGATAAGAGGAAGAAGATGGATGGATGGATGAATGAATCAAAAGCAAATTACTAAAGACTGTTATGGACTTTTCCTCAGCCTCAGGTCGTTTCTCTTCTCTCGTTTTGTGGAGTTTGTCTCCGTCAGCTGAGCAGAAATGACGTCCTGTAATTACCACAGAAATAATAATGAAGAATTTTAGAAATAAACTCACACAAATGAAACTGTCACAACACAAAACAGCACAAACCAAATACAAACGTTTTCTATCATTTTCTTCCTGTTTTGAGGCTGTTTCACATTCTGAGGTTCTGGACGACGTCATCGACCAAAATAAAACTGTGAATATCTGAAGAACCAGAATCACACAAACGAAACCTTTTGCAGCACAAATGAAGCACAAATGACTGACTCCATTCTGGATGTTTTAGTGCATTTTGAAGCTTCCTGTGGGACTGATCCCAATTTGACCTGTAAAAGAATCGTTAATTTCTCCAAAACTAAAGAAGCACAAATGAAGCACAAACGACTGCCATAGTTTTGTGTAGGTTTGAGTTTGATGAGGCGACTTCAGGCAGGTTTAAAGACGTCACGATTGTGGTGATGGAAAATAGCTCATTTAAACTGTGCAGAAATGTGTGGCTATTGCACATTTTCACAGCAGTGGCAGACAAAGCACAAGACAGTGATAAACTACACACACACTGAACTATTAGGTGTGAGGAGGAAGATTCCCGGGCTCTGCTCTGTTTGGGAAGTGCCGTCTGCTGCTGGTGAGTCACGGTTCCACTGACAGTAAAAAGCACATTTGGCTCTGTCACACTGGCACATGTCTTTAATCGAGCGTGAGTCACCAAAATGAGAAAAACCCTCTGAACTAAATGAGAGGAAGTGAGCAGCCGTCCCACCTGAGCTAAAAACACCCACATAGAATCAATAGGAGACAGCAGAAGCCTGACCGAAACACAGGTCACCTGATTCGGTTTAAGATTCTGTCTAAATTCTCATCTAGTTTTCACGAGCTGTGCATTGTGTAACTTCTTGTGAAATGCTATTGCTTTGTTTGGAATGTTTCACACTATGGCATTAAACCTTACTATCTCCATGGGAACCAACCCAGACCAGGTTACAGCTCAGATCTGTGGAGATGCAGCCCCACTTACAGTGAGAATGCCTGTTTCTCTAGGTATTTTTGAGCTTTAAACCCATCTGTGAATAAGTACATGTGAGGTAGATCTGTTTAATGTCACACTGTGGAACATTCCAGGCAGAGCAGTGACATATCCACAGAAACGAGCAGGTGACGAACCCCCAACCAAAAAGTTTATAAAAGTATTGGTTGGACATGCACCAGACTGTCCACTTTATGGCGTAGAAATGAACAGCGACATTTCAGTGAATAAATACAATTATCTCCAGTTTCCTGTAAATCCCATCAGCTGTGAGCCTGGACCCTCTGGACGGGCGCCTGGTGACAGATGTACCGAGTTACTGGCCAATCAAAACCGCTAATGCTCTGCTCTCACTCATCAAGAGTCTGTATTTACTGACCAGAGCATATGCACAGTTTTCTGCACAATTAAGCACATTTACAGTCTGACTGCCGCGTCCATTACGTCTGAATGGAAGGTTCAAAATGTTTACCTAAAAGCCGTAATGACGGCAGAGCCACGCTCCAACTGTCCTGTAATGAAGAAGAAGAAGTTCTGGAGGCTGACAACGCTTATTTATACTATAGATATTATAGATATTTTAGGTTCTGAAGAGTTGCATAGTGCGAAACACGAACACAAATCAGAAATCGTGTGGTTAGTTAGTTCTAAAGGACAAAACATAAACTTTTTATACATAAAAAATACATTTACACAAACAGTCACGGCCAACGTGTTTTTCAGCCATTTTCGTTAGTGAAAACTGAGCCCTAAAGTTTTTGGTTTTTATTTATTTATTTATTTATTTATTTATCTGACAGGGACAGTGCACATTAATGAACATTTCTGTAAATGCAGATTTAGCCGAGAGGCTGTTTTCATCTGCAGTCCCCGGACAGATTTTACATTGTCACCCTAAGAAAAAAAACAGGTTAAAACAATGTACATACAAAATTATTTACACTATTTCCATGCTTTCAGGCTCACTCATAGTAACAGTCATGCACACTGGGTAACGCATCAACAATACATACATACAACACACACACACACACAGAACACACACACACATCTGGCAGCCCTCAGTAACACAAACGGGATCGCTCCAAAAGGCTATAAGACTATAAGGAATGTAATGTGTGCAGTGCTGATTCTCAATCAACCACTTTTTTAATCTTAAAGTGTGATCTGATGGTGAGTCTGTGATATGTGCGGGAGGATTATTCCATTAATGTGCTGCCGTGATGAAAAATGAGGACTGTCCAAAGGTGCTTTTCCTGAGTGGGATTGTGCAGACCCTCTAACTGCCCCCCTGCAGTCCCCTCTAACTGCCCCCCTGCAGACCCTCTAACTGCCCCTGGTTACCCGGCTTGAGGATGAACTTATTGTAATGAACTGTGAGAGTGGAGGTGAAGAGAGATTATTTATCATTTTAAACAGAAGGCAGAGGTTTGTGGATTTGATCATATTGTCCCAATTCAGTAATTTGAGTCTGTGTAATATTTCACAGTGATGATATTGAATTGGTTTTTTGTCAGTTTTTATTGTTCTTTTGTATAATGACGGCAGCGGTTTAAGGCTGGTGGTGTTTGTGTTTGACCGTGTGGTTAAACAGTATTTGATATGGGAGAGTATCATATGCATATACACTGTGGCGGCAGTGAGTGAGAGCTGTGGTCTTATGAAACGGAAGTTGGATAGATGGAATTTAATTTTGTTGCAGACTTTATTGACCTGCGATTTGAAGGTGAGTTTAGTGTCCATTTGTACTCTGAGATATTTGTATTCTTGCACGATTTTGAGTTTATGTCCATCTACAAAGAAGTCATGATGGGTTATGGGATTAGAGGATTTGGTAAAGAACATTGCTACGGTTTTATTGACATTGAGTTGCAGGCAGGACTGTTTTAACCAGTTAGAGACATGAACCATGTGTGAGGACTTCTGGTTTTGCCATGTGTGGATATTACAGTGTCATCTGCATAGAGTTGGGTGTGGATGTTGGAACAGACTGCAGGGAGATCATTTATGTAAAGTGAGAACAGTAATGGTCCAAGGATAGATCCTTGGGGTGCCCCAGTGGGACACAGGAGGGGGGGTTCCAGAGCTGTGATACGATCCAGTTTAAGCTGTTTGTTGAGAAGTTGAAGTGGGACAGTTCTGATAATAGTTTACAGTGATTCACAGTGTCAAAGGCTCAAGGAAAACAGCTCCCACCACACCTCCTTGTTGGGGTCCATTACCTGCTTGTTTCTATGGTTGTCATTGCTCTGCCTGGAATATTCCACAGTATGGCATTAAGCAGCTCTTTTTTACAGTTCATTAGCCTAATAGCATATTTGCCTAAGTTGTATTTGAATGTTTTCAGAAAACAAGAAAAAACACGTTTTTAGCAGGCACATTGGTGTTTTTCTATTATATTTTATGACATTACCACAGATATAACATAAAGTTCAACCAGATGTGTGAAGTTTCCAAAGAACAAAAAGCACAACATTGACTGTAGAGGAGGAGAGTCAAGTTTGGCACATATGACAATTTGGCCAAAAAATGACTTAGGCCACAATTTATTAAATTACAGATGATTTTATAGTTCAAATAATTCTATAAAAACAGGAGTTCTGACACTGAGTGGACCAAGTCCCAGATCTGATCTGTAACTTGCTCTAGTTTGGTCTCCATGATGATGGATTTAATACTGAACTGTTCAACATTCCAGACAAAACATTGACATCTCCAAGGAGAAAAGCATTTGATGGACCCTCTAGCAGAAAAGTTACACAATACACCTTTAAAACAAATGTGTAATAACATAAGAAATTCAAAATGTGACACAATTTTGCAAAAATAAATAAATAAAATGACTCTTTCTCAGCTCTCAATATTACTAACACATTTGGATAAAGACACAAATCCAAGGCATTCGGCCGAAAGATTAAAAAGTCATTTAATGTGATAATGGGACTGGAAATATGTGTTGGACCTGTGTGTTTGGGCTGCGTGGGGTCTTTTCAGGGCGTATAATAAAAAGATGCCACATGCTTTTCGTCGCATGACAGGATCACATGATAATTAGGACGCACACACACAAATCCTAATGTTGTGATACAGAAATGTACTTATAACATATGAACTACCGATAACAAGATACAGTCTGCAGTCATATGTCCAGAACATCCAGAAAACAGCTAAAAACACAACATAATATAACCAGTTACCAGTGCATAAGGCACATGTTTTTATTAGAAAAAAAGGAAAAAATACACCATATGTAGACACGAGAGCCGGACCAGGATAAATCCTGACTCAAAGGATGTACAAAGACAACCCAATACAAACAATGTGATTCTGCATTCCTGTATTGATTATAATTTCAGCTGTGTTATACCCAAGTCCCCTATGTGGTGTTCATTAACAGTTTACTACCCACACAAGCACTGCATAAACTGATTAGCCATAAAGTGACCATAACCCTTCTCCTCTGCCCCGAGCGGAGCGGGAGCAGAAACTCTGCATAATCTGCTGTTAATGAAAAGGTCAGCCATTGTAATGAGCAGGAGGCGGCCTGTGCTGTTCATTTGTGCAAACATATCAGCGCTAATCAGAACGGGAGCACAGAGCAGACAGGCCGAGGGAAGCCGAGGCGTTTCAATCATGTTATCGTCCTCTCTTAGGAAGTGCACAGGGCGGGAAAGACCTCCACACACTCATGTCCCTTTAATCTTATTTGGACCAAAATGCACTTCCTGGAGCTCGAACATTATTGTAATTTCCCCTGGTTTCCTATAGGTTGATAGAAATATATACAAATAAAAATAAATACATAAGAAATTAAACAGCCTATATTTAATCTACCGTATTTTATTGTTTCGTGCCTCTGTCTATAACATCTGATCTGATAAACTCTTATTAATAACTTCTGAAAACATAATTTTATCAGAATAAATTTAGGTTAATCTAATTTAGTTCACTTTCTGTGTTTCCAAATGAGTATTTTTAACATCTGTAGGTGCACGGCATTGCTTAACCAGGAATGATCCGCAGTTTGGCATTAATCCGATCTGCTTTACATTTTTAAATCCATGTTTTCATTTCCATAACACACATGTTGGTGCCACAGGAGAAAAGAGGAGACTAAGTTTAATGCCATATTGTGAAACAATCTAAGAGAAGCTTTTACATCTCCATGGAGACAAGGAGACAGAAACACCATAAGAAAAGTTAAATAGTTTGGAGTTAGATAGAAAGTACAAAGAAATGAACAGAGAATCAGATTTTAAACCTACACTTTGCTTAATCCAACTTTATGATAATTGGTCACATTTTTATTAAAGCTTTTCCACCGTCGTCACTCAAATCACTTTACATCAATCTCCTCTTCACGGACAACGCAGCAGGAAACGTTTGGATATCAGGACATTCATTAAGCTTAAAAATCTGAGGAACTGAACATATTAAAGAACCAATAAAAGGAGATGAAGAAACTACTTCAGGGAGAGTCCTGGATCTGCACTCCCAGTTTCTCAGTGGAGATGATTTCTCCCTCTTCCTCTAAAACCATAAACTTCCTATTTTACATCTGTGTCTCCAAGAAATTCTTTCATATTAGCCGTCTAATATATCAAATTACACATGTAGTATCTGTAGCACTTTTGTATTTTTATACTATGTACTTTTCTGCATATTGGTGGGAATTGCACTATTTATCTTGTAAAATATCTTCCACAGCTTGTAACTAAAATCTGTTCTGAACATGTGACCTACACCTATTAATGAACAGGGCAATACAATAAGTCCATAAAACAGTCAAAATAAAACAAAAATGAATAAAAATAGCACATTTAAACATTATAAGCAGCTGTAAACAGATGGGTCTGGAGGTTTTTTGAAGATGGTCTTTTAACTTTTAACTTCATCAGTTTTTTCATCAGTTTTTTTTTTTATACAGCGCTTTTCTGGACACTCAAAGACTCTTTACAGCATTATTCATTCACTCCAGACCCGGTGGTGGTAAGCTACTATTGTAGCTACAGCTGCCCTGGGGCAGACTGACGGAAGCGAGGCTGCCAATCTGCGCCATCGGCCCCTCCGACCACCACCAACACTCACGCACACACCACTTTCATACTAGG
>CM068344.1:52025258-52035258 GCA_034769755.1 Odontamblyopus lacepedii
ATTTCTATTTGTATTATTGTTTCTCTTAATTGCATCACACTTTTTCCCCTTTTTTGCACTAAACTGTCCTGGAGCTGCTGCGACTGTTGAATTTCTCCACTGTGAGATCAGTAAAGTCCAGTCTGATCTTATCTTATATAAAGCTGTGACCTCGATCACGTCTCCTGTTTCCTGTCGACAGTAAAACGAGTCGCTCTGAGACTCTTAAATGTTCAAAGATCAGAGCTCTGCACTTTGAGTTTAGATACAAGTCAAAACTGTGTTATTATTATTTGTGAAATGTGGAGCAATACTTCAGATACAGGATTTTTAAAGCATAAAAGAGGAGATAAAGTCCACAGGAAGTAGAGTCACTGTCGCTGATCTGCAGCTTTACGCTCTGTGGATGTAAACAAACACAAACGAGGAACAACTTTGGCCTTTTTACTTCCAAAGAACGCTTCAAAAGGGATTAATAGTGCAGTTTCATGGACTGGAGTCATTATTTGTGGAGGACAATTTCTATAGATAAAGTGGATCAGACGCTGCTCTTTAAATGTTCCACTTTACATTAGGTGTAATAAAGTCTTTATTTTCGCTCTGTCCTGAGTTTGTTTGTTGCGTCTCTGTGTCCGTCGCTCCTCTGCCCCTGACTCTGTTTTATCGTCTGTTTCCGTCGTGTTGTTGGTGTTCGGTGGTTCTGATCTGACACTGACTCCACATGAGGAGCAGCGGCTTCAGAATCGCACACGGAGACAAAAAGTCGGGTCACGTCTCCTGAACTCGAAAGAAATCGCAGCCAAAATCGGGCAAATTCTCCTGTTGTGTGTGACGGCCTTTAGTCTGAGTAAAAGTCTGAAGTCAAAATACAAACAGAGCAAGATTAATATAATAATGGATTCATGAAACAAGTGTGAATGAAAAAAAAAAAAACTCCAGGTATCTTTTTGAGGGGTGTATAATTCTGCGTAGTTCTGCCAGTCTCACTGCAGATAACTGCAGTGATGATGCACGTAAACACTGAACATTTGACACACATTTGCCGACTTTTGAATGGTTTAAAGAAGTATATATGTTTTTAGCTGTGATACTTTTATCTATTGCTCCATTTAAATGAATGAGATTCCCACTTAAAAAAAGAAAGTGGGATTTAATACCCACTGATCTAAGGAGGAACAGAAATAATGCTAATTTCAGTTGGATTTCTTATTAATACTGTATAGGTGTGTCATTAAAGGTCCTATATTATGCAAATTTGACTCTTGTGAGCGTTAAGTCATGTTATAATATTATGTCATCAAAAACATACCTGGAGCTGTGTTTTGTTTCAGTCACATCTTTGAGTAACACTTTATTATTAGTCTCTCATCTCCACAGTTCAAAATGCTCTGTTCAACGTTGTGAGGTCATGAATTGGCAGTTTTCAAATGAACATCTGCAGTTCCTCTTCTTTATACTTCAGCAGAGATGGGCAATTCCAGGGCTGAAATCATCCAAACCGATTCTAGTGAAGGCGTATGGAGTTTGAAAACACGGTGGAGCACTTCCTGTATCACCAGTTTGAGAGACGAACTCAGCCTAAATGTACAGAATTTCTGTGTTAAATGTGCGAATGAAACAAAACAAAACTCCAGGTTTGTTTGTGATGAGGAAAAACATTATAACAGATCAGAAAATAGCGTAATGGGCCCTTTAAGTGGTGTGAGTGAAAATATTGTAGTTAACCTGTTTCACATGGGCAGGACAATGCAATTCAGCTTTAATAAAACAATTCTGATGCAAAGCGATTTGTCGGGAGTAGAGCCCATCTCAGATAATGGCCCTGTTGTATTGGTTTGTGATCACTGACACACTCCCACGTGGATTCCTCTGTGCATCTCTGCCTTCTAATCCCATTTGCCCCTGATTCTCTGGTGCATAAAGCTTTTCTTTTTATCCAATCGGATCCGGTAATGACGCCAGGACGCAGGACTCGAGAGCTCGGAGTAAATGAAAACCATGACAGAACACTTCTCAAATCCCAATAAGGCCGTTGCTTTCTCCGTTAGTTGCAAACAGGTTAGAGATGTTTGTGTTGTCGGTAATGAACATCTGGCCACTTTACGACCATCGCTGACTGGGGACCGTTTGTGGTAAAAATTCAATTAGAGAATTTCTGAGGATGGGACACAGACACACCTGGAGTCAAAGTGAGAGACAAAAGAACCCAGCGAGGATGTGTCTGAAATTACTGCTTTTAAATAGAGAGTTCCTAGAGTGTCTAAAAGTACAGTGGGGGGGAGAGCCTTCAGTTACCAAGCTCCTGTGTTATGGAATCAACTCCCTGTTGATGTTAAACAGGCTCCACAGTCTCTTTATTTAAGACCAGGCTTAAAACCTTCCTCTTCGGAATAGCTTATGACCAGGTTACTTAGTTGATGTCACTAAGATAAGCTGCTGCAGGAGATAACAAGCTGGGGGAAGTGTGGCAACCTGAGCACTGTCCTCTGTTTCCTCCTTTTTTCTCATCAGCATCACTCACTATGTTCTCATCTGTAGTTTGTTCATTGCTATTCACATGTTGTCCCCTGTCCCACTCCCCCTGTGGAGTGGAACTCTTTCAGACGCCTGATGGCAGCTGGACCTCTCTCCTCCTCCTTGCCTGGCTCCTCCTCTTCGCCTGGCTCCTCCTCCTCGCCTGGCTCCTCCTCCTCGCCTGGCTCCTCCTCCTCGCCCGGCTCCTCCTCCTCGCCCCTCTTCTCCTCCTCCTCGCCCGGCTCTTCCCCTCCTGGGTAGCTGTGGTCATACTGAACTGGCCCACGGGCCTGGACATCTATAGCCTGTCCGTCCATGGGAGTGGATCCCTCCTTCACTGTAGTTCTCCCCGAGGTTTCTTCTTTTTCCCAGGACCCTGGGTTTTTTGGAGTTTTTCCTTGCTGAGAAGGAGGGTCTAAGGACAGGGGATGACTGGACAATGTTTCATTTGCTGCTTTACATGAATGTTGTTTATTCCTGTTCTGATATGTCTGTGTGTATGTTTTACTCATCCATATCTTGGAACGGCCTTAGAGGAAACTGTTGTTGCGATTTTGGGCGCTACAAAATAAATTGAATTGAATTGAATTGAATTGAATTGAAATGCATTTAAGATAACCACATAAAATGGTTTAAGCGTTAGTGTGTTTCGTTGCTAAGTAAGTTCCCTCCCCCTTTCCCCCGAGTGACGATTTTTGAAATAAAATGCCAAAATAAATCAAACAATTACAATATCTAACGTTAGTAGAATCTGAACGAGCAGAATTTAACGAGCAGAAAGTAAAGTGAATTTGGTTAAATTGTGACTCTATTGTTGTTCGTACGGAACAGAACAAACAACATAAATCAGTGACTTAAACTATTTAAAGCTCAAAGTTTCTTCTTCTTGTGCAGAATCAGGTAAATCCAGTGTCCTGCAGGTGCAGAGTATCACATCCATAGTCCGTATATATGATGCATCAGCTCTGCCAGGAGGAGGCGCCACATTTAACCTCCTCACTCATGATTGGCTCTTGTGTTGCTATGATACTCGAGGGAGGATTTCCAAATATGGACCTGGCTCCAGATGCGCTCCTGTAACCGTGGCATCGTGAGCCTCATTTGAGCAGCGCTGAGGCTGTGGAGACGTCACACTCACTTAGACACTCAGATATACGCTCTGTGGTTCCACTTTATGATGTCAAGAAGCTCTCATTTTCAAGTAAATATTTCCTTTTACCTTTTGTTCAGTAGAACTTGGAAATTCCAGGGCTAAAATGATTCATGCGAAGGCGTAAGGAGTTTAAGTAAGTGTTTATTTCTATAGCGCTTTTCACAGACAGATGTCAGAAAGACGCTTTACAGAGGATTATTTACAGAGTATTCTTCATCCACTCCAGACCCGGTGGTGCTAAACTACTGTTGTAGCCACAGTTGCCCTGGGGCAGACTGACGGAGGTGCGGCTGCCAAGCCAAGCGGCGCCAACGGTCCCTCCGACCACCACCAACACTCACTCACACAACTTTCACACCTACAGTGCATGTTTTGGGTTGATGGGGGAAACCGGAGCCCAGAGGAAACCCATCCAGACACGGGGAGAACATGCAAACTCCACACAGAAAGGCCCGGGCGACCCGGGGATCGAACCCGCACTAAAAACACTGTGCGGCACTTCCTGTATCACCACATGACATCACAATGTGGAACAGAGTGTTTCCTGTTAGTCTAAATATGCAGGATTTGTGTGTTAAACATGTGAATTAAACACATCACGTCTTCTGCCTCTCGCTCAGCAGTCTCGTCCAGTCTGAGCTCCATATGCCTGACCTGATGCTGCAGCGCTCTCTCTCTCTGCTCTTGCCCTTCTGTGATTGGCTGAGGATCCCATCGGCTCCTGCGATTGGTCAAACGCTCCCGTCATACGTCACTGCAGCCCGTTAGAGTGCGTTCCTTTCTGGGCATCAAAGACAGCTCGGGTTGGCTCA
Source organism: Odontamblyopus lacepedii (assembly GCA_034769755.1). Lineage (NCBI taxonomy): Eukaryota > Metazoa > Chordata > Actinopteri > Gobiiformes > Gobiidae > Odontamblyopus > Odontamblyopus lacepedii. Next base: position 52,029,717 of record CM068344.1, read on the forward strand.
GTCTCCCATATGCAAATACACAGCTGACCAAAACAAAGCAGGTGAGCACAAACTGCTATTTCCAATGCAAATAAAGTCCAAGGGAGTTACTTTGGAAACTATGTGAAAGTCACAGTCTGTGTGGTAAATATCTGAAACCACTTTACATCAGCTCCTTCCAACGACAGCAGGTATTGGCTGTGAATTCATAAGAGGCTCATGAGTTTTAGTTGTAGCTGCTTTATACAAAGATGTCTGTCCTACAGTATTTAGACTAAATGGATTCTTGGGAACTTTAAGTCACTTTATAATGTTGTTACCTCCTGTTTTGTTTCACACATGTTTGAGTTCCCCTTTATTATTTTATTATTCTGTCCATGTCTCTAAAGCTCAGGATGCTCTGTTCCACCTTGTGATGCCTTTTACCTTTTGTTCAGTAGAGACGGATAATTCCAGGTCTGAAATCATCCAAATTATTCTGGTGAAGGTTTATGGATCTTAAACCCAGAGGAGCATTACCTGTATTCTGCTCTGACCACATGACATCACAAGGTGGAACAGAGCATTTCCCGTTTGATAGCAGAGCCTAATTATGCCTGGTTTTATCTGAAAACCTCTTATTTTCTTATGATTTTAGTCTGTGCATTTATGTTTACTCTTTCCCTGTGTTTTTCAGTTGTATTGTTCTCGTAGAGTACAGATTTACCTTCACCCACTGAAGGCTCCCTGTGTTTCTTGGAAAATGGAGCAGGTCAATTCTATCCTGGGTCGTACGTTACCCAATACAGATACAGAAATTAAATAAAATTACAGGAAATGCATGTCTGAGTGGTATGAAAAGGAAACATCTGGGAGGACATCTGCTGCAAAACCCTAGTGCAAACCTCTTCACACATGATCGCTGTGGTAAACCTGTAAAACGCATGTGAACGGCGAGTTCCACTTATATTAGACTTAGACAAACTTTATTGATCCACAAGGGAAGTTATTTGGCAGCTCACATCACAATAAACTGTAATAACGAAGATCCACAATATAAATGGTGATAATAAATTCAAAATAAGCAGTAAACATAGTAAGAAGCTGGTGCAAATAAGGCATATTACATAAATGTGTATATACAAGACATATAGTAATGCAAATAAACCTCCAAATATAAATCTTATAAGTAAAATATAACAGTTGCACCACTGTTTTACACTAAATCATTACTATTCAACAAAGTGTGAGGGACATTTGGTTTGAATGCAGTTCTGGCCTCATCTCATCTCTTTCTGTAGCCAAACTGTGTATTCAGCTCCGTCACAGTCTGTCTAATCACCTGTGTCTTACACTTCACATCCAAACTGCCAGTGGCCAAAACCACAAACTCACTTTTTATGACATTCAACTTTTTTTCACTCACAATCAAAGTAAAATAAAAGTGAAATTTCAAAGGCGGAATCATAAAGACAGTGACATGTTACAGTCCGTTCATGCTGGTCGACTCCGCACATCCAGATGGCGTTTCTGTATCTAAGGGCTATTTGAGAGGCTCCGGCAATAAACAATTTGACGCCATCTGTCTGAGAGATGGATATGAGTTCTTCAGTCAAATTAACCGTCTCCCAAAGCTTTAAACTGGCCCCTGGTTTGCACTAAAGGTGAAATATACCCACATCTACCGTTCATACATATGTAAATCCAAATATGCCCAACATATCTCGTGTAGAATTAGTTGTTTCGCCGACAGAAACTCCCCTCATCCCACGATATGGATTCTTTCATTAGACTGGGCTATGGACCACCCAGAGTAGATTTATTATTTATAGGCTGCAGTGGAAGGACAGTCTCTGATTGTGCACTGCCTCTGTCTGTATATTACAGCTAATGCAAGGCTCCAGTGGGCGGTTCACTGTGGAAAAGGACAAGGCTCCAGTGGGCGGTTCACTGTGGAAAAGGACAAGGCTCCAGTGGGCGGTTCACTGTGGAAAAGGATCATGTCGACATTCTGTTGATTTAGCAACAGGACGTATCTGCAGTTTGAAGCACTGTTCATGAATGTTGGGCACGAATATGTTTGTGCTGAGTTTAGTCCTGATGTGGGTTTGGTTCTGATCAAAGAAGCAGCAGGTTCAGACTCGCAGTCTGTACTGTACCCCAGACCCACAGACCCACAGACCCACAGACCCACGGAGCCTCAGACCCACAGAGCCTCAGACCCACAGAGCCACAGACCCACAGACCCACGGAGCCTCAGACCCACAGAGCCTCAGACCCACAGACCCACAGACCCACAGACCCACAGAGCCACAGACCCACAGACCCACAGACCCACAGACCCACAGACCCACAGAGCCTCAGACCCACAGAGCCTCAGACCCACAGAGCCTCAGACCCACAGAGCCACAGACCCACAGACCCACGGAGCCTCAGACCCACAGAGCCTCAGACCCACAGAGCCACAGACCCACAGAGCCACAGAGCCTCAGACCCACAGACCCACAGACCCACAGACCCACAGAGCCACAGACCCACAGAGCCACAGACCCACAGACCCACAGACCCACAGACCCACAGACCCACAGAGCCTCAGACCCACAGACCCACAGACCCACAGACCCACAGACCCACAGACCCACAGACCCACGGAGCCTCAGACCCACAGACCCACAGAGCCTCAGACCCACAGACCCACAGAGCCTCAGACCCACAGAGCCACAGACCCACAGACCCACAGAGCCACAGAGCCTCAGACCCACAGACCCACAGACCCACAGACCCACAGACCCACGGAGCCTCAGACCCACAGAGCCTCAGACCCACAGACCCACAGACCCACAGACCCACAGAGCCTCAGACCCACAGACCCACAGAGCCTCAGACCCACAGACCCACAGAGCCTCAGACCCACAGACCCACAGACCCACAGAGCCTCAGACCCACAGACCCTCAGACCCACAGAGCCTCAGACCCATAGTCCGTATATCTGAGTGTCTAAGTGAGTGACGTCTCCACAGCGTCGCTCACATGAGGCTCCTGTTGCCACGGTTACAGGAGCGAATCTGGAGCCAGGTCCATATTTGGAAATCCTCCCGCGAGTATCATAGCAACACAAGAGCCAATCATGAGTGAGGAGGTTAAATGTGGCGCCTCCTCCTGGCAGAGCTGATGCATCATATATACGGACTATGGATGTGATACTCTGCACCTGCAGGACACTGGATTTACCTGATTCTGCACAAGAAGAAGAAACTTTGAGCTTTAAAGAGTTTAAGTCACTGATTTATGTTGTTTGTTCTGTTACGTACGAACAACAATAGAGTCACAATTTAACCAAATTCACTTTACTTTATGCTCGTTAAATTCTGCTCGTTCAGATTCTAGTAACGTTAGATGTTGTAACTGATTTATTTTGTCATTTTATTTCAAAAATCGTCACTCGGGGCCGGAAAGTGGAACGGGGACGTACTTAACGTGCTAGCTGTCAATCAAACCTGTTGCTAAAGCTAGGGGGAGGGACCTCAGGGAATGAAGGCGTCTGATTGGTGCTTCACTTATGTTCAGATCTTGATTTAGGAACAAAACAGAGAAATGAAAAGTTCAGGATCCTGTGTGGCGGCTTCAGACGAACAGTTTAAGTCCAGAATGACGAGGCTCAGAGCAGCAGGTACAGACAGAGGGACGAGAAGATCCTAATGTGAAGGAGCTGGAAGAGCCTCCTGGAGCACTTCCTGTTTGGCACACGGCGGCTAACGCACTATAAAACCTACTTATGTAAAGTGCAGATACCTAAAACCTTTACTTCATTACGCTGAACCACTGGCTCTGGTCTAAGCCAGTTTAGTTACAGATTTAACATTAGAAAAGCTTCATTGAATCAGAGGCTGTGGAGCTCTCTTTCCTCTGACCTAAAACTGCAGACTGACCTAAACATGTGCAACAGGACAACTGTGGCTGAAGTCAGGCCAGAGCTGCTCACATCATGTTTGAAATGTACCATGTATCTGTTTCTAACCTTCTTTTCTGGACTCTAAACCCCTTTAAAAGCCTCTATGGAGAGGTGCTCTAAACACTTAAGACAATACATATGGTCTAAAACAAAGTAACTGCAATGTCCATATAAAAAATAAAAAAAACTGAAGAGAGTTTGGCGCTCAGACCCCAGGGGAGGCACATGTGGTGCTGAGCTGTGTGCTGGGCTGTTCAGCGTTTAGGAACAGTCTTTCCCTGGGGTCTGGATGATGGAGGTGAGAGGATGGAGCCGGGGCTGGATGCTGCTGAGAACCTGGACGAGGGGGTTTAAATGTGGCCCCTGGTCGGTTGAAGAGGAGACGCAGAGGAGGGAGAAACTGCTCTGCTGTAGCCTGAGGAGAGCTGAGTGAGGCAATGATTGGACAGGAAGCTGCAGGTAAGTCCCCCAGGCTTGAATTTTCACTTAAGCTCCATTTGTGAAGTGGGTGTTATGGGTTATGGGTTATTTCGAGCGTAGTGCACAGAATCCTGTGTGCAGACATGCAAACTCCAAATACAAGAAACAAAAAGAAAGAAGAAGAGAAAATAATAATAATAGGATGATGAAATGTGTTTACATGCCTGAAAAGGAGTGGGAAGAAGTAACAAAACATATTAAATCCCGCCCCTTCTCCAAAATTAGAAATAATCCTTTTTCACTTCCTGTTAGTCTTTCATTAGGCCTTAACTGAGCAACTTTACAGCCCTAAGTCGTCGTTCACATTTAAATGAACTGTACTGATCAACCACAGCAAACAGTTCCTTTCAAACCAACAATAACAATAAGTATCTCAAAAAGAAGCTTCTTCATGAGTGCAGTCTGACAAAGTCATTTTGTTAAACATGTTTTAAACTGTTTTAAATTTGGACCTTGAGCTCCACATTTAACTTATTCCACAAACAGAAATACGACAGACATTTTATCATTCCATAATTTTGCTTTAATTTGGTGGGATAATCCATTTTGTAAATATAATGTATAATTTTACACAAATCAAGAAGCAGTTTTAAGAAAAGTTTGAGAAAAAATAGTTTTAAAACAAACTGATGACGTCCATCCAAAAGTGCAGGAGATTTAACACACGAGAAACCTTTTTTTCTGTTACTTTAAACATGATTTCAAGAAAATAATGGTGTTTTCTTATATTTGTCAGATAATAATTCCTGGGTAACAGTTACGTAAGCCCCTAGTGTGAAAATATAAATATAATGATCTTTACTGTGTTTTAGCCCAATGAGTCGTCCTGTCAGAGATATTTTTACATGTAGTTTTGCAGTTGGTGAGAAACGACTTGAGGCTGAATATCTTTACTAACAAGAGATTTAAATTTATCCAAACACAAATGAACTGAAAAGTTAATTTTTCCATTTGCTCATTATAATTTAAAATGAGTGCATATTGTTTATGCCTCTTGGCCTTATTCTAACCTAGCAGAAGCAGATTGATATGTGGCGCCCTTGATTCTGGTTCTACACATTATCCATTTGGAACGGCTGTCGCTGAAAGCAGTTGGAAAAGCCAGAACGTTCCTATGAATACTGATGGAGGGTTAAACCAGTGCAAAAAGCA